>APFE031455893.1:36418-95456 GCA_000404065.3 Pinus taeda
CATGATGATTACAATGAACCCGGTGAAGGGTATTTAAACCTTTTCCAACTAACTAGTTGCCTAAAATATATTGACATGAAATCACATGCAATCACACACTCAAAGTCATCTATCACTTAACTTGATTTGACTCAACACTCAAACACTCCACTACTCAATCACTCATTTAACTGACTCTCTATGTTTATCCAACTCCACATGCAGGAGTGATTATCTTATTTTAACACTTCCCCTTAATTACGACTCCTAAAATAAAACATGACTCATGAAAACTCGAACATGCCTGTTGGTCTATGTCTCAGCTAGGCTTACAACACCAAAGTTTCTTCTATGAAACTCAAACACATCTTGTGCTAATGACTTAGTAAATATATCTACCAATTGATCACTAGATTTACAAGGCTTCAAATGAACTTCTCCATTACTCACAAGTTCTCTAATAAAGTGATATCTAGTACCAATATGCTTGCTCTTCTGATGAAACACACTATTCTTGGATAGTGCAATCATTGAGGTGTTGTCACAATATATTGTTTTTGATCCTTGTTGTTTCTGCTCGAGTCCATCAAGTACTCTTCTTAACCACACCACTTTACATGTTGCTGATGTTACTACTACATATTGTACTTCTCCTGACGAAAGTGTCACAACGGGCTACTTCTTATATTCACATGAAATCACAATTGGACCAAGGTGGAACACAAAACCATAAGTGCTCTTCCTATCATCCAAACTGCTTCCAAAATCTCTATCCGTGTATTCAATCAAATCCTTCTTTTATGTGCTTGCATACATAATGCCACAATATCTAGGGTCTGCTATGTATCTCAAAATTCTTCTTCCTATAGTCCAAAGTGTGTCTTTTGGAGTCTCCATAAATTTGGAAATCAAACTTACTCCCTGCATGATATCTGGTCTTGTAGTTGTGAGATAAATGAGGCTACCAACCGATATTTTGAATAAAGTTGGATTGACATCTGATCCTTCATCATCCTTGCTTAACTTTCTACCTGTTGCAACTAGTGTAGGGATAGATTTTCAATTTTCCATCCTGAATCTTTTTAATAAATCTTTGGAATATTTATTTTGACAAATAAAAATTCCTTTTTCAGATTGCTCAACTTCTATGCCAAGAAAATATTTCATGACACCAAGATCTGTCATCTCAATTTTTTTCATCACGGCCACTTTAAATTCATCTATGTCAAAATCACCTGTAAAAATCATGTCATCAACATATAAGCAAACAATCAAAATTTGTCCATGCTCATTTACCTTTGTTTATAAGGTAGGCTCAATGTTGCTTCTGCAAAATCCATTCTTAATCATGTAGATGTCGATTCTGCTATACCAAGATCTAACCGCTTGCTTCAGTCCATAGAACGGTTTCTTGAACCTGTAAACTTTGTCTTTGTTAATCTCAACTTCATTTCCTAGAGGCTGATGCACACAAATTTCTTCTTCTAAAATTCCATTTAGGAAGGCTCATTTCACATCCATCTGATATACTTTTCACTTGTTCTGAGCTGTTGTGGCTAGAACTGCTCTTACAATATCCAATCTGGCTACTGGAGAAAACGTTTCTCCAAAATCTATTCCTAGTTGCTACGAGAATCCTTTTGCTACAAGTCTAGTTTTAAATATCTCAATTTCACCTTTCTCATTCAACTTTGTCTTGTACACCCGATTCACACAAATGAGATTTTTATCCTTTGGTAAATCAACCAAATCCCATGTGTCATTCTTTTCAATAGCTTCAATTTCTTCATCCATGGCTTGCACCCAATTTTCATCTCAGATTTCTTCTTCAAACAAAGAAGGTTGGAATGAAAATAATGCAAAATTTGAACTAACATCCAAATCATCATACATATCTTTCAAACTTCTCATATTTCTCTTAAAATTTCTTGATTCATCACCTGATTGATTGTTGGGACAATCTTGATCTGTTGATCTACTTGAGGATCCATATTGCTTTGAAAATCTTGAAGTCCTTGTTGGTGTGTCTCTATTTGGTGTCTTCACCTGTGATTCTTGCTACTCCTTTTTTGCTACATCATCTTCTTCCATCGGTGGCACTGTGCATCAATTTTTTTGTCTACAGTTCCATTCCATGACTCTTGTTCTTTGAACACAACATCTCTGCTAATTATAGTCTTCTTTGTGACAGGGTTATATAATTTGTAAGCTTTTGATTGCTCACTATAACTAATGAATATGCATTTTTCACTTTTGTCATCTAGTTTGCCTCTTTTCTCCTTAGGCACATGTGCATAAGCTACACAACCAAATACTAACATATGAGATATGCTAGAATACATACCTGACCATCCTTGTTTGGTACTCAGTTCATTACACACTTTGTAGGATACCTATTGATCACATAAATAGCACATGCAATTGCTTCTTCACAATACTCATTAGACACGTTTCTTCCTTTCAAAATGCTTTTTACCATGTTCATAATTGTCCTATTATTTCTCTCTGCTACCCTATTCTGTTGTGGTGTGTACCTGGTTGTAAACTGTCTTTTGATCCCATGTTGTTTACAATAATCATGGAATGCATTTGAGTCATATTCTCCACCACGAGCTGACCTCAATACCTTGATCTATTGATCACTTTGGTTCTCTACTAATGCTTTCAATTCTTTGCACTTTGTAAAAGTTTTAGACTTTTTCTTCAAGAAGTAAACCCAAGTCTTTTTGTTGTAGTCATCAATGAAAGTGAGCATGTAGGAAATTCCACCAATCAACAGTGTCCTCATAGGTCCACACAAGTCTGTATGCACTATCTCAAGAGTTTTCTTTGCTCTGTATGTAACTCCCTTTGGAAAACTTTCACTGTGTTGTTTTCCCAAGATGCAACACTCACAAGTACTAGGAGGCTCTTTGATGGGAGGTAATCCTATGACCATCTGTTTTTGCTGCAATAATCTTAAGCTAGAAAAGTGCAAGTATCCAAATCGAAAGTTCCATAACCAATAATAATCAGAACATGAAACTGTAAAACAACTCACCTGACCACTGTAATTCAAAATTAGAGGAAAGACTATGTTCCTCATCATCTGCACCTTTGTTATCAGCTACTTGCTTGGGGGCTTGTCATATATAACACATTCTTGACCTTGAAAGATAACTCTGTATCCTTTATGTGTCAATTGGCCAACACTTAACAAATTATGTTTGAGACTAGGAACATAATATACCTCTGATATTGTCTTCAGCTCCCCCGACTTGGTCAGAATATTGACCACTCCTTTGGCATCTACTTCCACAGTCTTGTCAGTTGCCAACTTTACCTCTGTTTTCACAGATTAATCAAAATTTGCAACCAAATCCTTGTTGCTTGTCATGTGGTTACTGTAACCACTGTCTAATAGCCACACACTAGCAGAAGTTCCATGCATGGTATGGAAAGCTAGGAACATGGAGTTAGTACTCTCTGTAGTGACATTAGCTCTCTGGTTCCCTTGATCAGCTATCTTCTTCCTGCAATCATGAGCATAGTGACCAAATTTATTGCAATAATAGCATTTCACCTTTCATTTGTCAACTCTTTGATTATTGTTGATGCTTTTGTAGTTGCTTCCACTTGCATGTTCATGCTCTTTTTGACCATCTTTCTGACCACCATATATCTTCCACTTCTTCTTCTGCATCTGAATCTACTTCTGTCTCGACCTAAGTCTCTTGAAATAGAAACCTGACTTTTGAAAGTAGTCTCTAAAGTGGAATCCTTATTTATGTCTATCCTTGCCTCATGCGATAGAAGTGATCCCATCAACTCATCAACTGTCAGTGATGCCAAATCCTTGGCTTCTTCTATGGTTGTTACCACAACATCAAATTTGGTAGACAAAGATCGAAGGACCTTCTCAACCACTCTTTGATATTTTAGATCTTCACCATAAATATTTAACTCATTTATGATAGTTATGACCCAATTCATGAAAGAACTGATGTCCTCTGTCTCCTTCATCTGCAGACTTTCAAAATCTCTCCTAGTATTCTCCAACTTAACAATATTGACGTTGGCCATACCTGTATAGTTTATTGCCAAAGTATCCCATGCTACTTTTGCTGAAGTTGTGATGATAATCTTCTAGAACACTGCTCAGTTCACTCCCTGTTGAATAAGCTGCAACAAATGTGCATTATTCGTCTTGTATTTCTTTCATTGTTCCCTCTATGTATCACTGAGAGATTGTTCTTATTCTTCGTTCTTAGGTTCTGAAAACCCAAACTTGACATAATCCCAAACATCATGTACCAGCAACGTGGTCACCATATTAATGGCCCACAAGTCATAATATTTCTTTGTAAACAATGGGAATTGGGGTTGGAAATATGAGAAAGCCATCTTTCTCTAAAAATTTCTCTTTAAAAAAAATAAAAACGAAAAACAAAAAACAAAAAATGTCTCCCTCTATAAGCTCGGCAAAGCTTTTTTTTAGTACTCTTTCAATAAAACCCTAAATTTTTATTTTAGACAAAACTAAAAAAAAAACTTTTGAAAAACCCTTTTGAAAACTCTAATTACTTTTTATATATAAAAGAATTTTTTAAAAAAAATCTTTATATATAGAAAATAAAGACCTTTATATAACCTTTCAAAAACAACCTTATTTTAAAGCCTCAAGTGAGCTACATAAACTTTTATGAAAAAAATATAATAGTAAGCCTTATTACTCCCAGGACTCCCACGTGAGTTTTTCGTGCTCCAAACAAAAAACGACTCGCATGACTTAACCTTTTAACGCGTTTTTCGTGAACTTCTTGTAACTTCTCATGTGATTAATGCACTACACATTGACCAACACCAACATTAGTTCATTAACACCATAGAAGCGAGCTTGAACCACGTGCTTGGAGAAGCGCTTGAAGTCAAGGCCTATTAATCCACGGGAAAAATCATATTTCTCCTCTCACACAGATTGTTGCTAATATGTTTTCTGTATCTCTTTGTAACCTCCTTATGATACCAATTTGTTGGAAAGGCGGAGGATACAAAGCATGAAATCACACATAAAACACGAGTTGTTGCTCTTCTATTGATCACACAAAACATGATGATTACAATGAACCTAATGAACAATATTTAAACCTTTTCCAACTAGCTAATTGCCTAAAATATCTTGACATGCAGTTACATGCAATTACACACTCAAAGTCATCTATCACTTGACTTGACTCAACACTCAAACATTCAACCACTCAATCACTTAGTTAACTGACTCTCTATGTTTAGCCAACTCCACATGCAGGAGTAATTATCTTATTTTAACAAAGTGATCAGTAATGGGTCAGAATGTGGTTAGTGATTGTATCAACAATTTCTATATGGCAATATGCCCCTGCCTACTTGTGGTTCTATTTCACATCTTCAGAATCGCTTGACCTTACTCGTGACATTCAGTTTTTGTAGGTGACATTCATTTTGTAGATTCGGTGACATTTTGATTATTGTTTACAACATGGATATCGCATTTTGTAGCTTTTAGTGTCCATTCAATTCTCTTTGTGTATGTCCATTCTCTTTGTATGTGCTTGTTTGTGCTTCTATTTCACGATTGGAGAATCACCTAAGTTTGGTTGTGGGCCTAAGGACTGTGCCAAACAACTCAATTTGTGGTATGTTTGAATTCTGTTTACAGTCAAACTTGGCTCTACCTGATTATAATTTAGGGTTTTGTGCTTTGTTTGAATGTGTATCATTAAGATAAATCACTGAACTAGAGTCATTAGAACTTTGAATGTCATAAGTTGTGTAGAACAAAGTGGATTTAAGTGGTGTTGATAACAGAGCTTTAAGGTTACTAGGTACAGGTATTCAATTTTTATATTAGTTGTTTGTGGGTGAATCATACATTTTTTCTTACAAACGCATTTACATAATCATTGTATCACCCACAGAACGTATTGAAATGCAATGGTTGAATTTAAAATTTAACAAAAGTGGTTTTACTACCATCGTGTATATGACATCCTTATAGTTTATCGCTGGAGGTTGGTAATATCAATAAGTGTTTTCCTTCCATTGTGAAAATATTGCCACTATTCTTTTTCCATAAGTGTTAGAGAAGATTCAATTGTTCATGATTGTATTGAGAGATTCCATAATTGTGCTATGAGAAAACCTTAGAGAGGACTTTATTGCTTATTATTGTATAGGAAGAAACCATGTCTTCCACGGTGAGTTATTGTTTACAAATTTATTGGTAGAAACCATGTCATCCACAGTGAGTTATTGAGTGACTCTCAAAACTTAAACCCTTATAACACCATATATTATCCCTCTTTCTACTGACTGTTGGAAAGGTGGAGGAGACAAAGCATGAATTCACACATAAAACACAAGCTTTGGCTCTTCTATTGATCACAAAGAACATGATACTTACAATGAACCCGGTGAAGGGTATTTATCCTTTTCCAACTAGCGACTTTCCTAAACTATGTTGACATGAAACCACATGCAATCACACATTAAAAGTCATCTATCACTTAAATCAACTTCACTCAACACTCCAATACTCAATCACTCAATCACTCAGTTAACTGATTCTGTATTTTTAGCCAACTCCTCATGCAGGAGTAATTATCTTATTTTAACACTCCCCCTTAACTACAATCGCTAAACTAAAACATGACTCATGAAAACTCAAACATACCTGTTGGTCTATGTCTCAACTAGGCTTACAACACCCAAGTTTCTTCTATGAAACTCAAACACATCTTGTGCTAATGACTTAGTAAATATATTTGCCAATTGATCACTAGATTTACAAGGCTTCAAGTGAACTTCTCCATTGCTCACAAGTTCTCTAATAAGCTGATATCTAGTATCAATATGCTTGCTCTTCTGATGAAACACACTATTCTTGGATAGTGCAATCATTGAGGTTTTGTCACAATATGTTGTTGTTGATCCTTGTTGTTTCTTCTTGAGTCCATCAAATACTCTTCTTAACCATATTGCTTGACATGTTGCTAATATTTCTACTACATATTATTCTTCTGCTGGTGAAAGTGTCATAATGGACTACTTCTTAGATGCCCATGAAATCACACCTCAACCAAGATGGAACACAAAACTAGAAGTGCTCTTCCTATCATCCAAACTGCCCGCAAAAAATCATTGTCTGTGTACCCAATCAAATCTTTATTTTCTGTGCTTGCATACATTATGCCACAATCTCTAGTTCCTTTGATGTATATCATAGTTCTTTTTCCTGCACTCTAATGTGTGTCTTTTGGAGTCTCCACAAATCTAGAAATCAAGCTCACTCCTTGCATGATATCCTGTCTTGTAGTTGGGAGATACATGAGGATTCCAATCAATCTTTTGAATAGAGTTGGATTGACATCTGATCCTTTATCATCCTTTCTTAACTTTGTACCTATTGCAACTGGTGTAGGGGCAGGTTTGCAATTATCTATCCTGAATATTTTCAATAAATCTTTGGAATATTTATTTTGACAAATAAAAATTTATTTTTTAGATTGCTCAACTTCTATGCCAAGAAAATATTTCATGATAACAATATATGTCATCTCAAATTCTTTCATCATGGTTTCCTTAAATTCATCTATCTCAAAATCACCTTTTAAAAATCATGTCATTAGCATATGAGCAAACAATCAAAATATTTCCATACTCATTTACCTTTGTGTACAACATGGGCTTAATGTTGCTTTTACAAAATCCATTCTTAATCATGTAGCTATTGATTCTTCTATACCAAGATGTAGGTGCTTGCTTCAGTCCATATAGCGCTTTCTTCAACCTGTAAACTTTCTCTTTGTTACTTTCAACTTCATATCCTCGAAGCTGTTGCACATAAATTTCTTCTTCTAGAATTCCATTCAAGAAGGTTGATTTCACATCCATGTGATATACTTTCCACTTGTTCTGAGTTGTTGTGGCTAGAACTGCTCTTACAGTATCCAATATGGCTACCGAAGAAAATGTTTTTCCAAAATTTATTGTTGGCTGCTGCAAGAATCCTTTTGCTACAAGTCTAGTTTTAAATCTGTCAATTTCACCTTTCTCATTCAACTTTGTCTTGTACAACCACTTTACACCAATGAGATTTTTTTCCTTTGGTAAATCAACCAAATCCCATGTATCATTCATTTCAATAGGTTCAATTTCTTCATCAATGGCTTGCAGCGAATTTTCATCTTTGGTTGCTTCATCAAATGAAGAAGGTTGGAATGACAACAATGTAAAATTTGAACTAACATCCAAATCATCATAAACAACTTTTAGACTTCTCATCTTTCTCTTACAATTGCTTGATTCATCACCTGATTGACTGCCGGGAGAATCTCGGTCCGTTGATCTACTTGAATATCCATGCTGCTCTTAAAATCTTGGAGTCCTTGTTGATGTGTCTTTGTTTGGTGTCTTCACTTGTGATTCTTTTTTCTCCTTTTATGCTACATCATCTTCTTCCATCGATGACACTTGTGCATCAACTATTTTGTCTACAGTTCAATTCCATGACTCTTGTTCTTTAACCACAACATCTCTTCTAATTGTGCTCTTCTTTGTGATAGGGTTATACAATTTGTAAGATTTTAATTACTCACTATAACCAGTAAATATGCATTTTTCACTTTTATCATCCAATTTTCTTCTTCGCTCTTTAGGCACATGTGCATGAGCTACATATACAAAAACTTTGGGATGAGATACACTGCAATACATACTGACCATGCTTCTCGTACTCTATTAATTACACTCTTTGTAGGGGATCTATTGATCACATAAATAACACATGCAACTGCTTCTACCCAATACTCATTAGACAAGTTTTTGCCTTTCAACATGCTTTTTACCATGTTCATAATCGTCGTTTTATTTCTTTCTTATACACTATTCTGTTGCGATGTGTACCTAGTTGTAAACTATCTTCTGATTCCATGTTGTTTGTAGTAATCATGGAATTCCTTTGAGTCATATTCTCCACCATGATCTAACCTCAATATCTTGATCTGTTGATCACTTTGGTTCTCTTCTAAGGCTTTGAATTCCTTGAACTTTGCAAATGTTTCAGACTTCTGCTTGAAGAAGTAAACCCAAGTCTTTCTACTATAATTATCAATGAAAGTGAGGAAGTAACAACTTCCACCAATTGATTGTGTCCTCATAGGTCCACACAAATACGTATGCACTAGCTCAAGAGGTTGCTTTGCTCGGTATGAAACTTCCTTTGGAAAACTTTCATGATGTTGCTTTCCCAAGATGCAACACTCACAAGTACTAGCACCTTCTTTGATGGGAGGTAATCCTCTAACCATTTGTTTCTGTTGCAACAATATTAAACCAGAAAAGTGCAAGTGTCCAAATCGAAAGTGCCATAACCAATAATCATCAGAACATGAAACTGTAAAAGAACTCACCTGACTACTGTAATTCATAATTAGAGGAAAGAGTATGTTCCTCGTCATCTGCACCTTTGCTATAAGCTGCTTGCTTTGGGTCTTGTCATAGATAACACATTCTTGACCTTGAAAGGTAACTTTGTATCCTTTTTGTGTCAATTGACCAACACTTAACAAATTATGTTTGAGGCTAGGAACATAATATACCTTTGAGATTGTCTTCGGCTCCCCCTACTTGGTCAGAATGTTGACTACTCCTTTTCCATCTACTTCCACAGTCTTTTCAATCTCCAACTTTACTTCCGTTTTCATAGATTGATCAAAATTTCCAACGAAATCCTTGTTGCCCGTCATGTGGTTACTACAACCATTGTCTAACAACCACACACTAGTAGAATGTTCATGCATGGTATGGAAAGCTAGGAACATGGAGTTAGTACTCTCTGCAATTACATTATCTCTTTGGTTTCCTTGATCAACTATCTTCTTCCTGCAATCACGAGCATAGTGACCAAATTTATTGCAATAACAACATTTCACCTTAGATTTGTCAACTCTTTGATTATTGTTGAAGCTTCTATAGTTTCTTCCACTTTCATGTTCATTTTCTTCTCAGCCATCTCTTTGACCACCATATCTTCCACTTCGTTATCTGCCTCTCGATATACTTTTGACTTGATCTCTGTCTCTTGAAATAGAAACCTGACTTTTGAAAGCAGTCTCTAAAGTGAAATCCTTGGCTTCTTCTATGGTCGCTGCCACAGTATCAAATTTGGTAGACAAAGATATGAGGACCTTTTCAAGCACTGTTTGATCTTTAATATCATCACCATAGATTATTAATTGATTTACAATAGTTATGACCCGTTTCATGAAAGAATCAATGTCTTCTGTTGCCTTCATCTGCAGACTTTCAAAATCTCTCCTAGTATTCTGCAACTTAACAGTATTGATTTTGGTCATACCTGTATAGTTTTTCACCAAAGTATCCCATGCTACTTTTGCTGAAGACATGACAATAATATTCTGGAACATTGTTCAGTCCACTCCCTGTTGGATAAGCTGCAATGCTTGTGCATTCTTCTTCTTGTCTTTCTTCCATTGTTCTCTCTCTATATTATTGAGAGCTTTTTCTTCTTCTTCATTCTTAGGTTTTGAAAACCTAAGCTGGGCATAATCCCAAACATCTTGAGCCTGCAAAGTGGTCGCCATCTTAATGACCCACACATCATAATCTTTCCCTATAAACAGTGAGAACAGGGGCTGGAAGTTTGAGAAAGCCATCTTTCTTCAAACATTTTTCTTTTAAAAAACCCTAAACTTCTCATTTTATAATTTTTTTCAAAAATACCCATTTTAATAAAACCCTAAGTTTTTATTAAAAAAAATAAAACTTTTTCAAAAACCCTCTCTTGAAATTATTTTTTATATAAAAAAATCTTTTTAAAACACCTTCATATATAAAAAACAGCAAAAACCTTTATATAACCCGCCAACGAATTAAAAAAAAAATTACGTGGCTAATTTTTAATAAATCTTCCCACTAAACGTATATGAAGTCAACGACTTTATCATATAACAAAAAACAACTTTCGAATCTCTTTGTATATGTTTTAAAAACCTCTCAACATTAAAACACGCTATACAAAACACGTGATATATAACGCGTTAGATTTCTCACACGCTAATGATCAGATCATGCGTTTAATGTATTTCACGCTCACAAACTGTAGCGTTGGTCCGCTAACGCCACGGGAACAAGGTCGACTTGCGTGCAGCGAAAACAGTGTAAGTGAACGACTGTTAACGCGGCTCCCCGCCGAGCCTGAACACGTTATAACGCCCTGTAGCTACCCTACAAGGTGTGTTAAAGCTCAAACACCACGAGAAAGAATATATTTCCCCTCACACGGAGTGTTGTTAATCTATTTTTTTTAATTTTTGTAACCTCGCTTTGATATCAATTTGTTGGAAAGGTAAAAGAGATAAAGCATGAATTCACACATAAAACACGAGCTCTGGCTCTTCTATTGATCACACAAAACATGATACATACAATAAACCCAGTGAAGAGTATTTATCCTTTTCCAACTAGCGATTTGCCTAAACTATGTTGACATGCAACTATATGCAATCACACATTAAAAGTCGTCTATCACTTAACTTGACTTGACTCAACACTCCAATACTCAATCACACCAGCTCTCTATGTTTAGCCAACTCCTTATGCAAGAGTAATTATCTTATTTTAAGACTCACTTGTTTTGATATTTAATAAAACAGTTTTGCACTGAACCATGGAATTGTATTCTACTAAGGATAAAACATTTTATATATGAACTCTACAATATTTTACATTTATATATTAGTTTACAGGTTGAATATATAACTCCATTTCAGGTTTAGGTTAAGATCAGGATGCTCATCTTACCTTAGATTTGTATTTTATTTTAATTAGTTTAAATTCTAAATAGAGTTATAGAATTTTAGTAAACGTTAATTATTATATTTTAATGAATTGAAATAGAAATATTAATAATATTTTAATATGTTAATTAAAATATTTTTCAGGACGAAAAAAGCAAGATTGTATTATATAAGATATATAAAAAGACAGATCAGTATGTTTACATGTAATTTTGTATATGGCCAGTTTATAGGTCTGAACCATTTGAATGACTAGATGAGAAGGGAAGCATAATCCCAGCAGAAAGACAAAATTCTCCAAAAGAAACGACAGACCATAGGGTTGTCAGCCAGAAGCAAAATTTACATTTCTCATAAAGATGTCATAGGAGAAAATTTTTAGAAGATGGGAAGCACTCAATAGTAAATCACATTATACTTCAGTCATTCATATACAATATTCGGAGTTACCATATTTATTAATATAATAGTTATTTAAAATAATAATATATTATTAATATTTAATTATGAAATTAATATAATATTAAGATGTATATAACATTATTAACATATTAATAGCATTACTATAAAGTTTGAATAATATTAATAAGAGTTTATTATAACATAATCACACATTCATAATATATTATTCTATACATTTATAACGTATTATATAAATTAATTTATACACAAACATATGTTAGTTATGGCTCACATGGTAAACAATAGTAAACATGAGTTTCATAGTAAAAAATAGTTAATATGGCTACCATGGTGAACTATACTTACATGGGCATCATGGCCTATCTGTAGGTGACCTATAGTGAACGATAGTGGATGGCCATGGTTGACCATGGAGGCCTATAGTGGATGACCATGGTTAACCATAGTTAAACCATGGTCAACCATCAACAAGCACCATTGCAATGATAACCATAGTCAAATCATGGTCAACTATAGAAAATCATAGTCAAAACATGGTCAACCTTAGTCAAATCATATTCAAACCATGGTCAACTATAGTCAATCATATTCAACTATGGTCGAACTTAATCAAACAATGGTCAAGTGATGGTCACTAATAGTCAAACAATGCTCACCCATAGTCAATCATGATCAACCATAGTCAAACCATGGTCAACCATAGTCATACAATCATTAAGCATAATCATTCATTGTCCAAATATAGCTAGTGATTAAACATGGTGAACATGGACAATTATTGTTAACTATAGTCAACCATGGTCAAACAATTGTTAAACATAGTCAATCATAGATAGAAAATAATTAGTGATTTTTAAATAGGGTGAGAATGAAAGAGCACAGTCATCAATGGTTAGCCATAGTCAAACAATCATTAACCATAGTCAAAACATAGTTAGCAATGTTTAACAATCGTTGCACATGGTCAAGCATAGTCTAACCATGATCAACCAAATTCAATCATCGTCAACAATGGTTGACCAAAGTCAATCATTTTCAACCTTTATAGTCAATGTTTATCATATTTAACAATACTCAACCTTGTTCGCTCAAAGTCATCCTCAATGAGAAGAACTAAACCATATTCAATTATAATCAAGAATGGTTGACTAAAGTCAAACATTGTCAACCTTAGTCAACATTGATCAGTGATAATCAAGATTTATAAAAGTTTAATAATATCAATGTTGATAAAGGTAACTATTAATAAAAATATTAATATTGTGATGTTGGAATGGCACAAAAATATGTCCAACGTTGCAATGTCACAAACATTGTTGCTATAATAAATTACATTGTGATTTGTCCAATGTCACACTACGACATTACAAAATTAGTAAATCACATTTACTAATGTGGTTGACTATGCTTGGATATGTTTGATAGCCAACACTCTTTAACTTTGGCCAAACATAATTTCCTCTTATTATTACTGATTAATATTAAGAGTCAAACATAGTCAACCTCATTAGTAAAGCATAGTCAAACAAAGTCAATCTTTATATTTAATGTTTAAATAGTTAATTATGATCAAACTTAGTCAATTCTTTGTTTACCGTATTTAACAATACTCAACCTTGCTAACTCATAACCATCCCCAGTAAACAAAACTCAACCATATTCAATAATAGTCAACCATGGTTTACTAAAGTCAAATATTGTCAACCTTAGTTAATAAGGTCATTCTTGGTCGGTCACAATCAAGATTTACAAATATTTAATAATAATAATAATAATATTAATAATATTAAATTTAACTACTACTACTACTACTACTAATAATAATAATAATATGACATTAGAATGAGAGAGAAATCTAACTAATGTCGCAATGTGACAAATATTGTCTCAATATTACATTATATTACAATATATCGAATGTCGCAATATTCCATTACAAAATTAGTCAATCATATTAACTAATGTGGTTGACTATGTTTGATAGTCAACACTCTTCATCTTTGGTCAAACATAATTGCCTATTAATATTATTCATTAATAGTAATAATCAAGCATGTTGTGATGTTGGAATGGTACAAAAATCTATCCAATGTTGGAATGTTACAAATATTGTCATATTGTTACATTACATTGTAATTACTCCAACGTCGCAATATGACGTCAAAACAAAAAGTCAACCACATTTACCAATATGGTTGACTATGTTCAGCTATGTTTGATAGTCAAAAACCTTCAACTTTATTCAAAGATGATTTCTTATTAATATTACTAATTTATATAAATAATCAAACATCGTCAACCACATTAGTCAAACATAGTCAAACAATTTCAACCTTTATAGCCAAATTATAAATAGTTGAACATGGTTAAATCGATGTTTGCCATATTTAACATTAGACAACCTTATCCACTCATAGTTTTTTTTAGCCAATGTAACTTGACCATATTCAATTATATTCAACCATTGCTGACCAAAATTTAACATTTTCACTAGTCAACTAAGGCACCTTGGTCAGTCAGAATTTTATGTGTTTAATAATAATATATTAATATAAATAAAGCTGAATAATAATAATTAATAATAATAATTATTATATTTTATTATTATTATTATTATTATTATTATTATATTATGATTTGATTTATTATTATTAAATATTATATGACGTGAACTATATTGTTATTATTATTATTTGATTGAATATATTATTATAGTTGGGCATGATCAAACTTGGTGACCCTACAATAAATTTTTATAAGGTTATGACCTATTTTGAAATTGTAATAAGTTATAATATTGAATAACAATTTAGGGTTGTGATTAAAGCTTATATATAATAATTTTATAATAATAAAATTAGGAAAATTAACCAATAATAATAAGAAGGAGGAGGAGGAGGTTGACTTTATTACTATCATATGAATGAATTTATTATTAATAGTTTATAATGAGTTAATTTGGTCAACCCTATATTTATATATTCAACAATAGTCAACATTGTTCATTCATAGTCATACTTAGTGGATATATTTACGGATTTAATTATCTTAAACTGTGGTTGATCGAGGACATCCTTATCGAACCAAAATCAACCTTGGTTGGTCATAGTCACACTTTAAAAATATTTAAAATAATAATAATATTAATAATAATTATCAACTATTAATAATATTAAGAGGACCAAGATTCAACCTTTGTTGGTGATAATTATGCTTTTAAAAATGTTTGATAATAAATAATAATAATATATTAATAAAAATTAACTATTATTTTTTTGCACATCGCCACCGAGTAGAATTTATTTATGTGAAGAAGAACATAGATTTATGTGTGAAAATAATATTCTTAAGAAATTAAAAAAGAAAGTCAAAAGTATTTAAAGAATAAATAGTTTTTTAAACTTTTTAATACATAATTTATATCTATAAGTATATATTAAAGATAATATTAATTTATATTAATTTTGTATTTATTATAATATTAAAGATTAATTTTTTTAAAGAAAGATTTGTATTTAGAATGATTTGTTTTTTATAAGTTAAATAGATATGTATTATAGATAATAATAATAATCTTAATTTAAGAAACTAAAACTTATTCATGAGATATATTTGTAGGATAAAGTACCTATTTTTGAATCTATCACTTATTATAAAGAAACACATGTTCTTAACCATTCAAAAATTTTAATAATGTGATGCATTTAGGAGGAAAATATATAATTACTTTTATAATTAATATAAATTTAACACACCACACACATATTTATGAGATCAATTAGTAAAGAAATTGAATTTTTTAACATATAATAAATTTGAAATTAAGATAACATTTATTCAATAACTAAATCTATTAACTTAAATAATAAATATTAAATATGAATAAAAAAATTATAATTAATTAAATCAATTAATTTTTTAATAATATAATTTATAAAATTATAATTAAAATAATTATACTGCAAATAAAGAAATCCAACATGCGAACTTTATACAAATAATCAACAAAATGCTTGATTTTGTAGGTTGGAAAGCCAAGATGTTGATGTTCACAAAGATGAATAGTGCAAGAAATTCACAGCGGTTAAACCACTGATTAACTAATTATTAAACGAAACCCTCCATTAACTCGATAAACCTAATACTAATGACATTATAGATTTATAATTTACAGGTAGCAGACCTTGAGTTCATGCTATTTCATTGTTTCACAACATAGATAGAGCTGACACGGGCCATAAAGAATGATATAATATGTTGTATGAGTTTCTCCCCCAAAAATATGTCATATGATATGTCGTAAATATTATACTGAAATTCTTGGAACTTGGTGATGAATTCTTTAGGTAATTTATCAACATCCCCATCTCCATCACCAAATCGATCGGTGCTTTTTCTCACATTATTTGTGTTGTTGGGAGATTACTAATGCTAACAACGGCCTCTTTATAAACATCTTTAGTTTCCTTTGTTCTATATAATGTTCATTAACCAATTGTTCTACTTTCATTTAAGAGCAAGATGACATTGATGTTGAACGATGGAATTGCGTTTAGATTTGTAAATCCAAGTAAAAGTTGTCAAAATTCATAATTTTAGGTGCTCTAGAAGTTTTTGATGGTTTTGAATCCATTTCCACCATCAAAAATATGATTCAAACACTACCTCTACAAGATTTTTGAGTTTTTTTTTACCCGAATTCTGACCACTTTTGACTGTCCAGGGAATTGTTAAAGAATGAATTTCATGAACTTTTATTTATGTTTTATATATGCACACGAATAGATTTTAAAAATTCACTAATAAGGATTGATTATTCGTTGATTAATATTTTATCAAATCATGATATCAAAGTTGTTGACAATAGTAATGGAAGGGCAAGATGGTGACTTATGTAAATGATATATTATTGATAACATTGTGGTAGGTAAATAATTAACGATCCATGTAGATTGAGAAATGCCAGTTGCAGGATGATCCACTGATGGGAACAGTCAGGCCATAAAAACATAGAGATTGAAAATTTGTGGGTAAATGATATCATGATGATTGCAATAACTTCTAGCTAGATATGTTGTGTTTAATATAGTATTTCTAGGTAAGATTTTATGACAAAAGTACAAGGATGGAATCCATTACAAGCCATTGGGTGAGGGGTGAACACCCTCACAAGCGTTTAATAAAAATTAAGCATCTTTTGGTTTTTAGCCTACGGGGTTTCGAGGGTATATCAATGTTCAATGATTTGATTTTCTATCATATCATTATTATGATGTTGACTCCTTGCATGAAATGACATTTATATTATCAAGTATGTGTTTAACTAACTTAGTTAAAAGAATCATGGAATTGATGCAAGGTTACAACTAGGAGTCTACGTTAATGTGTGGTAACAATGGATGTTATGCTATGTAGCATACTATTCCTTTACTAATATTACTGTAAGTAATAATTAATATTTTATATAATAGTTAATGAGAGAATATGAAATAGTAATTCATAAAGTTACATATTTGTAATTCCGTAAAAGAAAAAAAATAATTGTATGCATTTTTCCACGAGGTTAGTGGAGATGATACAAAGATATTTGATCCCCTTGTCATATGATAGATTAAATTACGTTTATATATATATATTATATATATATATATATATATATATATATATAATATAAATTTTATATGTTTATTAATTAGATTTAAATATGGAGTTTCATATATATATATATATATATTGAATAGTTTCATTCTTAAAATATTTTTATTAATTTGTGTGAGTCTTGATATGACTACATGCCTAGCATTTGTTTCAAAAACTGTGACCTAGAGGCATCTAGCCATCAAACTCACTCTGATCGCACATGGCCAAAACCACAAGAGACCTTACATAGTTGGATTTGTGTCCAAAAAATTTCAAATCACATTGCAGAGTGCATTAATAGTACACCTCATGATGAGACTAATTATATTTTTATTAATTAAATTTACTTAGTTTTATATATTGTAAATGTAGTGGATGATAATTATTCTGATTTAAATTTATTACTTGGATATACATTTTTTTAAGAAATATTGTTTCAATTTTATTAATAAAAATTTAAAATAAAAAATTATATCAACCAATTTATTATTTTAATTATTACTTTTAATTAATTAAACATTATTATTATTATTATTATTTTATTTAATGTTTGATTTTATAAAAAACTGCTAAACATATATGAAAGGTTGAGCTAATATTTAAATGTATACACTCATTTATAATTCAATACAACATTCTCTCATAGTAAATCGTAAGTGCCTAAACTTGTAACAAATTGAAATCATCAAACATATAATTTGAAATAAAACTATGAATTTAAATAATAACTTTTTGTTGGTTCATAGTAAATTGTAAAGTGCCTACACTAATAACAAGTTGAAGAAATCAAACATATCATTTAAAATAAAATTTTGAATTATAAATAATTAACATTTTGGTGGTTCATAAATAAAATAGAATATTTTCTTACCAAATTCTCAAATTAAAAAATAAAAAGCTAAATCTTTTTGAAAACAAAGGTGAATTTGAAAAAATAATTTTTTGAAGGGCGGCTAAAATAGAGTAGAAATGATTATAAAAAATAATAATCAGTATTTTATTTCAATTCTTTATATCTTATTTCTTTAATTTGATCAAGCAATTACTAAAGCAGGAGCACATAAAACAATAGATACCAGATGTAGGCACTATCACAGGGAAAAACCCCCGTCGAGGGGAGAAACCAGTGAAGATAATTCTTCCTTTCAGTATTATTCTTTGAGACTTTTCACCCTAGACCAAGATCAGTCCTTCCCTCCAGACGAAGTTAGCCTTCCAGATCTTTGACCCCTTCCAACAACTTCGACTAGCCAACAACTTCTAGCAACAAATGGCTTCCAACAACATTGAAATTTAGTAGACTTTGATCTCCCAATCCAGACCACGAAACAGAGAGAGTGAGACACCAAAATTTCAAATTTTCATTTCTCCTTATAGTTCCCCAAACTTTCATTCACTTCAGCATCCCGGGAATAGACTTCGCACTACTTCCCAGCTATAAGAGAGATTGAACTTGCATGTGAGAATGATGCTCCAATTGAATTTGATGAGCATCCTTTTATAGGCTTCATGTGGGATCGAATAGGGTCCTTAGGCAGACTTTATCCTCATCTAGACCAAAACCCTTTACCTATTAGCCACTTCAAGACCAAGACACTAGTTCTCTTGACAATCTTCTCTTGTTCTCTTCCTCTTCGATTTTCTTATCATTGAGAGACACACCACTACTGAAATCTTCTTCATATTGAGATATTATTTATGTGAGACCTCCTTGTTGTCATCTTACTTCTGTGATGGTATCAATCTCTTCCCTCGATGTCCTTCCTTTAGATGGCACCGAGACCTTAGACTGAAGTTCCACCGAATCACTGAATTGGAACTCTTCCATAACCATGACAACTAATTGTTCTTTGGTTACTACAATCTTCTTTGTCACTGTACTTGGTCTTCAAAAGAATCCAAATTCATATTCCTGTAATTACATCTAGAACTATCCATCAAAATCAGACATCCAAACTACTATATGAATGTGCTAGAAGTCTGAACTCATCACTATACTCTTCATATGAAAATATATGAATTGTTACTTATACAGAGACCATTATCCCTCATTGTCTTTGTGATCATAAGAGGGATCAAAATTCCCTTTATAATGGTTAACTATAGAGAGAACTTCGTTGTTCCTTCCTATCATGTATATAATAAGCTTATTACTGCGTCTGAAAATCTTAGACATCTGAATTTTTGAATTGTTCTAATGGAACATTCCTTCACAAATATTTAGTGTGTCTACTTGAGGTGAGCCGACATGAGTTTTATCTCTTTTTTGAGGCTAACTTCAAGAGGAGGACTAGTGCTTGTCATTCGAGGGCTTCTAGACATTTTCATAGACTTATATACATTGTTATATCCTCAAGAAGGGTTGTTAATACATGACATTGACTCTTTGAATATAATTATAAATCCTAATGCTCTCAATGTGATCCATTAACAAATAAAATCTCTTGATATGGAATGAAATATATTTGCATGATGATGAAATCTATGTTTATATATGTCCTTTTGGTCGATATCCTAAGTTAGTATAGGTTAGATGTACTAATGTTATTGGACATATGATATGATTATGAATGATTAAGAATTCCTATATATGTGTGCTGACCTAGTCATTGATGGTTATAGGTTTTGGGATTTAATCGAAGTCCTTGTATGAAATTCTAGGATGCTGATATTTTGAAATCTGGGGTCTTATAGCTAAACTCTGGTGAAGTTAAATTGTCTAGTATGTGTGGTATAAAAATATAAAATCTATTAAATGATTGTCGGAAAATGAAAATCTAGGCTTGTACAATTAAATCCCACTAGTAACATTGTCTAGTGTAAAATGTAACAATCTCAAATCCATGTATTTAATGATTATTGAGATTGTGGAATTCTATGATTTTGTAGTTAAACCTTAGTCAAAGTAAAATCTCTGAAATATGACGATTTGAGATCTATGTAAGATTATTGAATTTGTGAAAATGGAATTCTAGGGTTTTGGAGTTGAACCTTAGTTGAAGTAGAAATATTAGATGAATGTTGACTATATGATAATTTGAGAGTTGTTGAAATTTGAGTTTTTGGTTGAGATTGATGATTGAATGAAAATGTAAGGTTTGCAACTAATCCTAGTCGTAGCTATTCATGTTAGTGACTGATTGATGGTTGATTGAAAATCTAGGGATTGGAACTAACCCTAGTGAAAGTTGTTGAGGTTAATGACTAAGTTGTGATTGACTTTGATTGAGTCTTTTGTGTGAAATCTAGGATTTGTATGAATCCGTAGTGAGAAGTCTAACATATGTATTTTGGAAGGTTAGATGTTTTATAGATCTATATATGTTGTGAATTCTGTCTAGGGTTAGTTATCTGTTGAAGGAGGGTATGCCATACCTTTGAAAGGAACGTCAAAACCCTAGATGGAATGAATGTTGTTAGGAAGTAGTCTAGGGTGCATAAAAAAAGTCCCTAGAAAGATGTTGAAGAGTATATGTCTCTTGTTTGCAATTGAGTATCTGATATGTATAAATATGAAATTATTTCGTGATTCTGATATGACTAACTTCATGCTTCTATATATTTGGTTGTAATTTCTATTGATTATGTGAAGGTACACAATCTTGAACTTGGTGAATATGTTCATTGATGTGATAAGCATGATGGAGATGATAACTCTAATGAAATGTTTGGAAGCCATGAAGGATTCTCTAATGTTGAAAAGAATAAGCTGATCTCTCGAAGGAAGCATGAATAGAAGAGATCTCCCTAAGATTAAGAGGGAGTATCGATGAAGAGGTGCTTCCTGGTTAAGAGGGACGGCATAACTTTGTGTTAAATTGAAGAAAGAATTTCAGGTGATATGTTGTTGCATGGGAAGTAGGATGGAAAAGTTTATGATTGAGGTATATTTTCTCAAAGATTTAGTTGATAGTCCTACTATGAAAAATTGGAAGCAACATCAAGTTGTCTGAAAGACCCTGGAGGTTTGCATTTGATTATGTACATGAGAAAATATCTTATTGATTGGGGTTGTGTTTGTGCAGGAGAATCTCTCAAAGGATTTGATAGTAAGTTGGTTACCAATCAGTTTGATTGGGAGAGATTGGTCATTCTTGATCTGTGAGAACAAGGGGTGTTGAGGCTTTGTGAGTGAAGCTTTTCCTAGGAAGACATCTGGTTGATATTTTGTGTTGATGTCTGAAGTTGGAAAGGTGGTGTTAATTATTGAGCTTTGTTTTGAATAGACACCTAGATTTTTGGGTTGATGGTTAGCAAGTAAGTCGGAGGGTATATAAAGGGGTTGAAATCTTGAGTCCATCTTAGTCCTACCTAGATAGGTTGCCTTTGTTAAGAATCTAGTCCATTGCATTACGATGCCTAAACTATTGAGTCACTGTTTCCATAGATTTCCCTAGTGAGGAATCTAGTCCATGGATTTATGGTGCCTAAAAGTTCTTCATGTTTTAATATAGTTTGAGATCTTCCATTATGTACATTACGAATACCTCCCTAGTTAAGAGGAGTGTTATAAAATGTAACTATGTTTGGTCTTCAATAATGTACTTGAGTCATTATGTAATGTACTTGTAAAAACAATAAATGAAAGAATTTTTATTATTGTAACAATGTCTTATTAAAGCATGGGTTTCATTCTTGGGTCATCATTATATTAGTTAAAGTCTCCATTGTGGACTTCTAGGATTAATATTGAGTTTATAGAGTCATTGACATTTGAAGAGACCCTTATTGGGCTTTTGAATCATCTAAAAAGGTTTTTTATGAAGTCAAATATGAATTATGTACCCTCCACATAATATCGGCCTAAGGGAGATCAAGTTGGCTAAGGGCCCCCATTCGACCCACAAGAAGCTTATATATTGAAGGAGGCCGAAGTCATTTGAATCACTCACTCTCAAACAAGTTCGATATCTCAAAAAGAGTTGGAGAAGTGCGAAGTCTATTGCAGGAAGGGAAAAAGAAGTGTGAGTTTGGGGAAGTCTTTAAAGAAGAATAAAATCAAACTTTTGGTGCCTCTCTCACTCTGTTTCATGGACTAGGTTGGGAGATCGAAGTCTCCTAAGATTTCACTATTGTTGAAACGTACATGTTGCGAAAAGTTTCTCTCTAGTTGAAATTGATGGAAGGGGTTGAAGATCTAGGAGGTTGGCATGGCATGGAGGGAATGTGTGGTCTTGGTCTACGGTAAAGAGTCTCAAAGAATACTATTGAAAGGAAGAATTATCTTAATTGGGTTTTCCCCTCGAGGGCGGTTTTTCCCTGGCATGTACCTATCTCTTGTCTCTCTTGTTTTGTGATCTTCATACATGTATAATTGCTTGATGAAATATAATATAATAAAGAATTAAAAGAAGCCCACAAATTGTGGGTTGATACAAAAACTCTTAGGGGTTTACATCTGAAGAATTGATATACCAGACCTTGGTATTGTCAAGGAATATCTGAGTGTACAATTAAGAACGTAACATTCTTCACATGTGTTGCAGTGTGCCGCACCTATTAGACATTGTTTATACATTTAAGAACAAATTTCAAAAAAAAAATTGGGGGCTTAGTGACTCAAGTTTGCTCGACCAACTATAAGATAAAATTTTGAGATTGTACATTAAAGGAATTGACCTCTTGGTAAATTTTGTTTCCCCAACTGGTAAGATTTCATTCATTGCTAAATAAATCAACAAGGAGGGAAACTGAATGACCTTACCAAAATTTTTCCATTCATAACAACTTTTTTGTAACATGATAATGATGTTCTCTACCTAGTTATAATTTCTACCTGCATTCAACATCTATCCAATTACTTTGAACATAGAGAGATTCACGTGGGAGTGCCTCTGAGCAGGGGTGAGACATGGTGCAATAATAATGCATTCCCATTTGGTCACTGGATCTTGAACTGGATTAATTATTAATCGCTCAGATTTATTAGGAGTCGTTCCTCTAGTAAATTCTTGAAATCCAAGAATGGACATCGCTAGTACTAGTTTTTGATATTTTCTTTCATGTATGAGAGAGAGACTTGATATTATATCAACAACTGCAAAAATTGGAACTATCTTTTCCATCCAGAGAAATCTATTATGAAAGTAACTAACTAGGAATTTCATAGCTTCCTCCTTAATACCTCTCATGTTTGCAATCAAAGGAGCTTTAAGAATATGTTGCATACCAAATTTTTTGTGTATGTTGTTTCTAGATTCCATTGATAACCAATTTTACCCTAAATCCAAAATATTAATTATGTCTCTCTCAAGGAGGCTCATCTATATATTCTTGTTTTATGTTATGGAGTCAGCTTTCCAATTCTATTTCATATTTCATGTCGAATCTTGCTTTAGTTATTCACTCCACTATAACTTCTTCATCCTCTAATCAAACACATTTCTTAGTCATTCTAAAATATTTTTGAAGTTCTTAAGCTCTTACATAATCAAGTGATTCAGACTAGTCTGAAATAATAAGACATTATTTGGCTCAAAACACGTCAACAATTTAAATGATTTATGTGATGGATCCAAAAGACATATATTTGAATAAAAAGACCTGGCAAGTCTAGGTTTTATGTAAAATAAAAATCTAAATTCGAGAAAACTTCCATAAGAGTAATTGGAAAGTACTTTAATGATTCACTCAATTGATAGGAATCTAGTTAATTGTATCATAATTTCTATCTGTTGCCACCTTCCTCAAATATCTCGTTGCATGCTAATTTAATTTTTCTATACCATTTGGTTCATGCAAACCAGGTGGCTTCCTTTCTTCCAAAAATTTGGCGATTCATTTTTTTATAATTTGAATCGATGGATGACGATGTTTTGACTGCAATGTGACCCAAGGAGTGTGTGGCATGCACTGATTGGACCTATCAACTCAAATTCTTTTCTTCCATGTCATCTATTAAAATTTACCCTCACATAATCAGGTGTGTTTTCTCTCTCCTCATTGATTCTCCTATTCAAATCAAGTATGTCTACTTTGTGTATTATGTCATCAATAAAAGGAGTGGAGAATGGATTAGTCACTTTCAATTTGTTAAGCCCGTGGAATTTGACACATTCTCAATCTGGTGGGGTCGTGCTTTTTTCAGTTGCACTACCATTAGACTTGCCCATTCTGACTTGTCAACATGGTACATGATACCAATTTCTAACATCCCCTCTATCTCTTTCTGTATGTTAGGCTTGTAGTCTCGTAGTTAGTGTGCATTGGTTACTATAAGAAAGGATAGAAGAACTGGAATGAATATATGCAACACAAGAATAAAGGAAGAGACAAAAAGTAGTAAAGAACTAATAAACAAGTATATTATATTATGATCTCTTGAGAAGCCAATTAGAACTAGTAGATTGATACATCCATTATCATATATATACTTATTCAAGATGGTTACAAAATTTTAACTATCAGAACTGACTTAACCTATCCAACTTATACTCGCAACTGAATAGCGAATCAATCGAATTTATAATGCATATTCCCGACTTGATTGGGCTAGTTGACTAAGTCGACTAACCCCTCCAACATGTTCATTTCTATTTAAATAGTAGAAGAAAATTCATTGTTCGTCTAGTGCCACCATATTTCCATAGATAATGATAAAATTAAAGTGATAAGTAGAAATTAATCAACTCATACATCGATACATATTTAGAACTATTGAACACAATTTTTACCTATGTGTAATGATTATCCGTGTCCTAATTGAATCATTTTTTGTGCCATGTCATTTATTCTATGTATTTCCAAATTTCCTTTGCTTTATTTTATGGATAAGATTGTGGATTTGAGAAATAACAACTACATTTTAAATATAAACTATTCATTGAATATCTATGTTTTTAATTGTTTTTATTTTAATTTAGCTATATTTAAAATAAGTTGCAGGGACTCGCTACTATGTAGCACTCGTTTTGGAATTTTTGTTTGTTATGAATGAGCTAAAAAATTACCACTTCCCTAGTCTTCTTAATTGCGTTGAGCTTGGAGATTAGTAATCTCATGATGTAATGCTTCATTCTCATCTTCTAGCTATTTTACATGGGTTTTGAGTCTCTCCAGTCTTCCCATGAGGAAGTGAATTGAGTTGTAAAATTGCTGGATATGTTGATGGACATCATCATCTGGTGCATGCTAGGAAACTCGAAGGTGCGAACAAGATTCACAGATATTGGCATCTCTTGTCATTGTAGGGGTGGAGTGGAAATATTCCATGTGTCTTATTACACTAAGGAAGGGGCACTGGGTGAAGGAGTGTGATATTTTTCAAAAAAATGGAGTGGGACTGCAATTGCAAACATAGGGGAGGGAAACTTCACGAACAATGAATGAAAATGGAGGATAATTGTGAAGAAGAAGGAGATAGTGGAGACTGAGAGAGCAGAACGTTCCAGGGAAGGCACTAAATTATCCACTCTATAGAATTCAAGGGGAGAATTTAAGTTGGAGCAATGAATTCCTTGCGTGGCTATATATAATCTTGAAGGGAAAACTTTCCCACGCTTGAACAATTGATTTAGCCTTCAATTGCAATGAATGTCCCAACCTTGCAGCCCTCCTATGAGCTTAAGTGAATATTATTTTTTTAACAAAGAACCATCATTCATGTAAAGATTGTCCTACCTGAAGGGAGGGACCATGTGGAGCATGCATACTAGCCTCAAGATTAGCCTTTATGATGATGTTATGCACTAGGGGATATGAAGTCACTCTATGTAGCATGATGGTCCTCACATGGCTATAATATTGAAGGGGATAATTTTCCACACTTCAATAATCAATTTAGCCTTCAATTGTAATGAATTTCCCAGCCTTGTGACCCTCCTGTGAGCTTGAGTGAATATTAATTTTTAGCAAAGAACTGTTGTTCGTACAAAGATCAACTTACCTAAAGGGGTAGGAGGCATGTAGAGCACTAGTACTACCCTCTAGATCAAACTTGATGATGATGATATAATCTCAGGGGATATGAAGTAACCATGCGTAGCATGGTGGGACGAGATTTCAAGCCAATAGGGTATTTAATTACATTGCCTATTTATTGTGAACCATACTTAGTTACTTATCTTTGATCACATATGATTTAACTTTTCAATCATGCTGCAAGTCTCAAAGTCCAAGGCATGACACTGAGAGATCTAGTTTAGGGACAAATTTTGGTTTTTAATATTTTTAAAAACTTTTCCTAAATTGTTGTAGCGAGCATTTCAGGACTTTTGAAGCTATGAAAACTCGTCATCAGGCTAACCATGTTGTTACATATCTCGATTGTTACTTAACTCATAAACCTATGGAATGGGTATTTAAAACAAGTTGCATCAAGTTTGGAATTGAATGCAAAAAAATGAAGAGAGTTATCAAGGAAAATAACATGCAAAGAACACTTGTCAAATTCGAGGAATATCGAGAAGCACTTAGGTGCAAGAGACAAGTTATACGTGGAGTTCAGGTGGACAAAGACCAAGGTTTATTTTTCTTCAAAATATTAGAGTAGTCAATGGCTCATATTAGTCAATCCCCACGAGTCAACCAAATCTATAATGTGTGGGACCCCTAGGCTCATCGAAGTTTAACATAGAATGGGAGTTCCGTGTTAGATGGTTTGAGAAAAACTGTCTATATAAAAGATTAGCGATTGTGTTAAACACTGGAACACCCACTCCCCCCTTCCCACATTGTCAAAACCACTACAAGAGGGCCTTACTTAGCTGTTTTTGGTTTTGATATACCACTTTTGGTTTTTGTGGTTGTCATTCTCCCATGCCCTCCACCACTTTTCAAACATCTGTTATATATATATATATATATATAATATAGAAAGAAACAAGCAATTGGTGCATCGACTTGAAATCTAGTTGGACATGCGATGTTATCGCACAGGTATTTTGGTTTTTTTGTTGTTATTTTTATAATAGTCATGCTAACAAATAACACGGAGGCTATCGAAATATCATTAGACAAAAACACCATGTGTCGATAGAACGACCCCACTTTCCCTTTGTTATGTGATGGTTATACGTAGGTTTTTGCAACAATGGTTGTTGTTTAGGTGTTATTAGACCAGCACCATTTTGTTGAATTTAGTACGGTGATGGAAAGGGCTTTGGTTGAAAATGTATAGCTTTGGTGACCAAGGTTTCGAGAACGGTGTGCGTCGCAATTTTGTTGAAAAGTCAGGATGTCTAAATTTTGACGACGATTATGGAAAGAGATTTCAACGAAAACATCTAGCTTTGATGACCAAGGTTCCAATGACAGATTGCGTCACAATTTTGATGAAAATTTGAGATGTCAAAATTTTGACAGTATCACATGTGAAGTTTACTAGAATCCAGATTTTTTGTAAGTTGCAACAATAGGGGGTCAAAAGAATGACGAAAGGCCATAAAAAATTGAGTGAATTCATAGCAGTCAGATTTTAGGAATACCTTGAACTATGATTTTCAGTACCAAGGCAATCAAGTGATCTCCCTCCTAATTTTCATCCTTAAATTTGTCATTAACCTAAGTTCAACACATATGTTACTGCATAACAAGTATCTTAATTTTTAAAGACTCTCCAATATATTCTGCCAAATTTTTAGAGTTCTCAACATTTTAAAAATTTCCATCCTTGAATTTTTCATTAACTTAAGTTCAACACGTATTCCAACATATTCTCTTTCCAATATATTCTCCGAAGTTTTCAGAATTCTCAACATTTCGGGAATGCAAATGTTGTTGATACGATGGTAAGTGACATTGTAATCTTTAATATTTTAAAATATTTTTTGGGCCACATAAATGAATCAATAACTAAAAATCAATTATTTAACTTACATAATAAAACTTATTTTTATAGCCAATCTTTAGGAAAAATAGCTTGTGTAACTTACACAATCAAATTTATAATTATAACATTTTTTTACTAAAATTTAAACACATTGACAGAAATATAATATCCAACATCTACTCTGCAATGAATGACAAAGCCCATGAATGACCCACGTCCTTCATCTACAATGTGCAACCTGTTGGTCAAACCTCTTACACAATTGCATTTTATTTTGGCTCATGTTGTTCAACCCTTTTCTCATCAGGTTTTTGTTCTATTTGTTGCTTCTAAATCATATATATATTGGCTTTAGAATATTCATATAAAGATATATCTCGACTTAGAATACTCCAATAGAAGCAACAACCTGGATGACATGTCCTATCTCTCTTTTTCCTTTGTGGGTCAGCTATCAAAACTATACCAGCGAAGAAGCATATGAAGCATGGTAAAGAAAATCATAACCGATATCTTTGGCAATCACTATGATCGAAATGGACGATCCACGCCATAATATCAAATATTTAACAATCATAAGCAAGAAAAATAATACAGGTAAGTGGACAAGCGAATTAACCCACAAAAGTTATTAAAATTAATGAGCAATTACCTAAACCCATCTGTATTGGTTGGAATCTGTCCCAAAGTCTAGTATTGATATATGTGCCCCTGCAACCTCAAAGAAATAAAAGAGTTATGAACCAAAACCAGTTCATTGATACGACGTTTTCCAGCGTGTATTGTAGGCTGTGAATGGCGCACTAACGAGTAAGGGGATCTTCTCGATCTCATAATTTCCTTGGGTGACTGTCCATGGTATGGAGTTGGACAATGACTCTACAAGGCTGCTGAAGGAGTCCCATATAGGTTGATTGTAATCGACATAGGGAAGATTACCGGGAAAAAGCAACACATCGTAATTCATCTTGTGCACACGTTGTAGGGTGCAATTTATCCATCCTGTCTATCCCGCGTGGCCTGGATAACATAGCCAGAGTTAATATCGCAATAGAACCCAAACGCCATAGGATGGGGTGGGTAAAAAAAAAAACCTGGAAATACCTGCGAATACATGCAAAGCAGTGCATTGAATCGATGGGTGATCGATTGGCTTGCGTATCCATTGCCACGAATGAAACGCGCAATAGGATGTTTTGAATATGGTTTGAAACGGTTATTGAAACGCATAGATCACATGCTTGAGAGTTCAGATGCACAATAGTGAACTTGACTGATTCACGAGTTAATAATATTATTCTTTGGAATAATTAATTTTATCTTAATATAATAATGTGATTATCAGATTCTTATTAACAATATAATATTAATAATAGTAATAAAATGGGCAAAAATAATAATATTATTCATGTTATTAATACCACTAGTAATGTAACATTATTAATATAATGATATTGTTATATGTAATAACTCACACATAGAAGTGACTTACTTTGGAATAATATATTATACTAATATTAAGATTTTATTATAATATTAAAATATTATTGGTGTTATTATATCAAGAACAATAATAATAATATTAGCAATGTTATTAGCACATAGCATATCTACATTAATAAATGTGGTCGATATATTATTTTTACTAGTTGATTAATATATAAAATATGGAAAATAACACAGAGATAGTATGTTAATAAGTACTATTTACAGAAATATTAATATATTAATACTCCATATTATACTACATTATTGTTTTATTTTTATTTTCTTTTCAAGAATAATAATAAAGAAAATTTAAAAGTAATATTAATATAACATTAATGAATTATACATATTATTATATAGAATTGTAAATATAATGCTCTAAGTATTAGTATGGATAGGTGTTACTGTGATATTTATTGTTTTAAGTCTTCATTGAATTTTTTAAAAACAATGTATTTTTGTTTAACTAATAAAATTCTTAGTTACATTAATCGTTGAATGGGGTTAACCATCATTGATTAAGGCTTGATGGAGGTACAATGTCCACCTTCATTAAATCATGGTTTATCAAGGTTGACCATGGTCAACCATCGTAGAATGGTGTTGACCTTAGTTCACTCATTTATAATGATTACAATTGTTGACTCTTGATTAAGACGATAATTTATGGTGGACTTTGGCTTACCATTGTTGTGGTTGACCATTATTACATGGTTAAAATAACGTAACATTAATGTTGACCATGGCTAACTATGGTCCACCATGCAATCTTACATTAAGGATAATGATAATTTTATATTAATGCTACAAAAATTGTTACATTAATGGTTAAAGAGGGTTGACCATCGACAGTTAAGAGTGACCATGGTTGACCTCATTTGAACATGATTAACAATGATTACAGTGATTGACCTCAATTGAACATGATTGACATTGATTACCACCATTGGCCTCCATTGACCATGATTGACAATGATTTCCATGATTGATCTTGGATGACTATTATAGACAATGATTGTCATAGTTGACGAATGATTATGGGAAAGATTATGGTTGACCTCGGTTAACTGAGTATGAAGATTGTTGACTATAGATTAACATGACTGACTAAGTTCGGCCACATAACTGTAAATATCACAATGTATTATGTTACATTAATATAACAATGCAATATTAATGTTTTCAATTGTTGTATTGTTACATTAATGTTGAGCATGGCTGATTTTACATTAATGTTACATGAATGTTACAAAAATAATTTCATTACTAGTTGAAGAGTGTTGATGAGGTTTACCATGGTTGAAGGGGGTTGAGGATTTTTTATTAAGGCTTCATGGAGGTATAATGGTCACCGTCATCACCACATGGCTGATCAAGGTTGATCGTGGGCAACCATGGTAACATGGTTTGAAAATTTTGACCATTGTTCACCATTTACTATGATAGATTATGATTGGAAATGGTTGGCCATGATTGCCCATGTGATCATTGTTAACAATGGTGGAGCATGGTCCATTATGATTGGGGCATGATGACCATGATTTGACCATGTTGACCATGGATGAACATGGTTTGACATATTTGGCCATTGTTGACCATATTTTTCCATGAGAGATTATGGTTTCCTATGTGCACAATGATTGACCATACTTAACCATAGAAGACATAGCTTACGATGTTCAAACATTCTAACAATGGTTAAACATGGTTGGCCATCAAGAGTGGGTAGAGCATAAGTTGTTCTAGGTTGATTATGGGTGATGAGAGATGAGAATGGTTGATCATGGTTGACAAAGGTTGACCATTGCTAATGAAGGTTGTGTATGGTTGAACGAAGGGGAAAATGATTGACAATGTTTAAACATCGTTGACTTTCTTTAACCATGTCTACCTATAGTTGAGCTGGTGAAACATGGCTCAATATGGTCATCATATGGTTCACTATTGGAATACATGTTTGATGAAGGTTTTGAGTGTTTAGTATAGATGATGTGGTGAGTCATAGTTCACCAGGAAGCCCATGTTAACTATGCTTTAGCTGTTCAACCATGTTTCCCATGGGAGGCCACTATTAACCGTTTTGACAATAAAGACCATTAATGAAAACAGATTGCCCACATTTACTATTTTGATTAATATAAACTTATTGACATTATATAAACCCTCTTATACAAACCGAATATAAATCCTAATACTAAAACTTTATTATATAAAACCTAATAAAAATCCTAATATTAAAATATATTATATAAATCTTAATTACGTCGTAAGGCGTTCCCCTCTGAAATCAACTCTCCTCTTGTCCATTTGTCATAACCATGTCCCGTTAGATTATATGTTAGACAATTGGAAGGCGTTTAGCTGTTGGATCATGCAAAGGTAGTTTGGAAAGGAGTTGTTAAACCCTAACCCATCAACCCCAAATGATTTCAACTTCGCGTCTTCGATCGCAGGCAACCGAGGCTCACAGGATATCTTCCATTCCTCCATAATAGTTTCAACTTCTTGTCATCAAGAAAAATTTCGATTTCGCCTCGTCGATTGCAAGCAGCAGGGGGCAAGGTAAACCATTTCCACAACAAGGAGCTTAACAATGCTACCAAAGGATTCAACACAGCTAGAGTTGTGGGTCATTGTGTATTTGGGACGATTTATAAAGGGATTCTGCCTAATGATGGAGCTTTGGTGGCAGTGAAGAGATCTACCTGCAACAATAAAGGGAAATATGAATTTCTTGCAGAGCTCTCAGTTATAGGACACCTTAGTCATTGAAACCTATATCATCTGCAAGGATGGTGTCATGAGAAAGAAGAGATTCTTTTGATCTATGATTACATGTCGAATAGTAGCTTGGTTAAGATCATTTTTCAAGAAGGTGGAGGACCGGTGCTGTCACGGGAAAATAGATGCAAGATAGTGATGGGGGTTGCATCTGCATTGAGATATTTACATGGCATATGGGAGAAACAGGTGGTTCATAGAGATGTTAAGTCTAGTAATATAATGTTAGATGGAACTTTCAGTGCTAGGATATTTTGGGCTTGCTCGGCTTATAGAGAACAATAAGAGCCATGATGCAACTTTAACAGTAGGAACAATGGGGTACCTTGCTCCTAAGTATTTATTCTCCGGAAAGGACTTAGACAAAACAGATGTCTTCAGCTTTGGGGCAGTTGTTTTGGAAGCTTCTTGTGGAAGAAGATCTATTGAGGTAGACGCACGACCTGGACAGGGTAATTTGGTTGATTGGGTTTGGGGTTTGCATAGAGATGGGAGGCTTCTTGAGGCCTCATACTTAAGATTGAAAGGAGATTTCGATGAGAACGAAATCGGAAGAATGTTTTTGGTTGGAATTCTGTGTTCACATCCCGTTCCTAGAGCTAGACCGACAATGATGCATGTATTGCAAATTTTGATTGGAGAAGCTCCAGTTCCTCATGTTCCTCGATGCAAGCTTAGCATGCTATTTCATTCTAACCTTCTTCTGAGTCTTCAGGAGTTTGTCTGTGATTGTGATCAGAGCCAAGTTCCCAGTTTCTCTACGAGCATCAAGGACTATTCTTGAATGTGATTGATAATATTTCAGAGTTTAGTTAGTTCATTTTTTATTCCCCTAATTTGTCATATCTTCTTGCTTTCTTTGGAATATAAAAGTGCATGTATTACAAGAAACTTGGTCACCAATTGCATTAAGAAGCCAGTTTCTCAAAACTTGATGATATTACTGTATGGGTATTCTCCATTCAATACAGTCTCACCTATTGAATTATTAAGGGAAGCTAATTCCACCCTCATTTGATGCTTCCAAAGAGAGATGTAAAGTCTCCATAATCACTAACTCTCAGATATGTGTGCTATGCAAATTTTTTTAACAAATCTGTTTCCCATTTTGACAAATAAAATTTGATTTTATGTATGAAAAAATGGTTGAATTTCTGAAAAAAAGGTTTGTAATGACATTCAGTTGCACTTCTAACAGGACAGTACAACAAAAATAAAAACAAAACCTATCTGCATGCATGTATATTTTGAGTATGTACCACACCAACAACAGTGGAGGTCTTTAACTTCTCAGGAATTAGCTATGCAATTTCATGCACAAATTGTTGAACTTAGAATTTTATTAGAGGATTTGAATGCCACCTACAAGCAAAGCACATTATATTTTGATACATATGATCCTGAAAATATCATTCGCATGTGCTTCGGAACATGATGTCAAAAACTACAGAGACTCTGCTTACTAGATTGTGCTTCTTTCCATTAATAATTGAGTGAAACTCAAAATTATTCATAGATAAGACCATATTTTCATTTTTTTTGCAACAAATTATTACTTGAAAAATTTCCGTAATGCGCAAAACTTCTGAGGTCTGTGAAAGGATTGTTCTGGCTTGGAGGAAAAGGATTCGACTGGAACAAAATATTCTTCGTATAAGTAAATTTTGTTCAGGATTAACTACCCTTCCAATTTTCACATGTAAATAATGGTATACATTCCATTTTGTGGGTATAAATCCTGTACACAATGGAAATTATGCTGGTGAGGAAATGTTGTCCCATTTGTTTTTCGATCACTGGTCTTCCAGAGGAGTTTTAAAGATTGCAGGAACAGTAATCACAAAAATATTTCCCAGGTTCTTATATGTGGTCATAAATTTACAATATTATTGGGAAGTCGGTTCTATCTGTTACTAAGAATGTAATGCAAGGCTAGGAGATTTTGGGCCTGCTTGGCTTATAGAGCACAATAAGAGTCGTGATCCAACTTTAACAATAGGAACGATGGGGTACTTTGCTCCTAAGTATTTATTCACGGGAAAGGCGTCAGAAAAAACAAATGTTTTCAACTTTGGGGCAGTCGTTTTGGAAGTTTCTTATAGAAGAAAACCTATTGAGGTGGATATGCGACCTGGACAGAGTAATTTGGTTGATTGGGTTTGGGGTTTGCATAGACATCGGAAGCTTCTTGAGGCCTCAGAATTAAGATTGAGAGGAAACTTTGATGAGAATGAAATGAGAAGAATGTTATTAGACTGAAAATGATGTAGGCATTGCAGATTTTGAGTGGAGAATCTCTAGTTCCTCATGTTCCTCGGGGCAAGCCTAACAAGTCATTTCATTCTAACCTTCTTCTGAGTCTTCAAGAGGTTGTCTCTGATTGTGATCAGAGCCAGGTTTCCAGTTCCTCCATGAGCATCAAGGACTATACTTGAATGTGATTGACAATCTTTTAGAGTTCAGTCAATTCATTTTGATGAGAACGAAATGAGAAGAATGTTGTTGGTTGGACTTCTCCATTCACATCCCGATCCTGGAGATACACTGACAATGATGCAGGTACTGCATATTTTGAGTGGAGAATCTCCATTTCCTCATGTTCCTTAGTGCAAGCCTAGCATGTCATTTCATTCTAACCATATTCTAAGTTTATGAGTTCTGTCTATTTCTTGAATGAATTGAGCTCTACACTATGGCATGTCGATCCACTTCTGGTCTAATCACCGATCCCAGGTTGAAGTAAGGTTACATTGTTTATTAGTATGATACATTTTTCTATATTTTTCTATTGCTTTGTTGATTATACATGCCCATAACAGGAAATGCATAATGCAACTTCGTCATGAAGAAAAATAAAAAAAATTAGCTGAGAATCTTTTGAAAGAGGTAAATTTCTTTAATTGTATATTGTGGATGCCAATTTTGGTTTTTCAATGTTCCAGGCAGTTCAAAATGGCCATTCATAAGAGGGTTTCTTTCAATTCCAAGCGATTAGGATTCTTATGGCATACCATTTTTAAAAATTGGTAGAGGTTGGTAAGCTTGAGTCTCAATTTGTTTCCGCCATTATTTTACTTTTTTGTTGGAGGTTTGACACAAAAGATTACTATTTGAAATAGGTTATCTATTTTACAATTGATGAATGTGATAAAGGTTGGCCTGAACCTTGAACCTTTAAACTGTATTTCTTTTATCTTGGTTTCTATGGGAGATCATGTGCAGAGGAGACACAAGGAAGGACCATCGGTGGAAGAGGTATGCTACCCAATGTAGATGCTTATGATTAATTTTTTGTAGATAGATGTTTATTTTCATTGATCATTTGATTAGTAACATTATTCCCCCCCGAGGGAATAAATTGGCCCAATTTGCCAAAAGAGAGGCATTGGTATATCTAGAGATATAGTTTCTGACCATTTAAAATGTACACAATTACATGCTGTATCCTCTTCTATCTAGGGTATTTTGGTAGGTCCAACAATATTCAATATGTTTTATTTCCATCAAATTTTCCTTTTTTATGCACAATGTTTCATGTTTCCCTTGATTGCAATTTTAGTCTCCTTCACTAGCAATTCATTTTTGTTGAAGTTCCTCCAACACTTAAATTTTCATTTATATTATATGCTTCAAAAGTGCTCTAGTATTGTCCTTTATCTATTATCAGATTATGATCAAATAGGTCACATTACCTTTTATCTTCCACAATGTTGGGCTTGTACAACACCTCTGTTTTCTTTGTAAGGAGACACCACCCAATTGGTATTGAAAAATTCTAACCTTTTGCATTATTGGTTGATGCATCGTAAGCCTAAGGCTATAGTAGTATGTGCTTCTTCTTCCTATGTAATGTTGCATCTTCTTTGTCATTGCACTAAGATAAGTGAGGGGTGTTCTACAGCCCTATACGAGGGAGATGTGTAATACCAAAATCAATGATCTAACTGTTGGCATAGACAGTGTTATTAAACTATCAATATTTATTATATGTTTCACGTTATTAGTTGCAGTATTTTGTTAGTTGTCGATACACTGATTACAATTTTTTATTTTTGTGTTATAAATTACAGTATTTTGTCAGTTCACATTACATTGATTACGAATTTTAATTTTTGTGTAGTTTAGTTGTTATTAGTTGTGAGTTCATTGAGAAAGTAACATTGAAGGAGGAGAATTGATTAATTCTAAGGTTATTTATCTTTTATGAATGGGCTTAAATGAAGCAAATTAAATAAGGGGCAAACTAATGATGGTTTATATTTTGGGATTTGTTTTACCCCAAAGGCCGAATCTAGCCCATGAAAAGGAAGTATATTCTCTGAAAGAGTGCATTTTTCATTGAAGGCTTTCATTTTCCATTCAAAAGAAGTGATCGAGCTGTTGGCATAGACAATTTTATTAAAATATCCATATGTTTTGCAAGGATTCGAGTCATTACAAGTTTGCAAGTCCCATTGGAGAGATTGGCTTTGATTTTGCTTTTACAAGCCTGCTTCTGTGAATGTTAGTGAGGTAGCAGGTTCTTGCCGACAATCAACATATTCAGCAAGCCAGCCACCCACTTTTCACCTCAGGTTTGACTGCTTCTTCCTACCTAAGGTTTGTGTGTGTTGATATATAGAAAGAAACAATTAGGATGCCTTAAGATTTATTTTCATGTTAATGTGGATCAGTAATTCATTACCAGATAGTATGTACTTCTCATCTGCTCTGGATCTTGACCTAAATGTGCTTGCAATTCATTGAGTGTAGTGGGGAAGCCCCTATTGCCTATGGGGGATGTGTGCACCTTTGTTTCTGGGCATGGCCCAGCTGTCATGATTGTGGCTGGTCCATGCCTAGGATGTCTTAAGATTTGTTTTTCATGTTAATGTGGATCAATAATTATTTATCAAAGAGATTTTATTTCTCATCTGCTATGCATTTTGAAAATAATGTGCTTGCAATTATTGAGTGTAGTGGGCAGGGAGCCTGGAAAGCCCTCATTGCCTAGGAGTCCTGTGTGCGTCTTTGTCTCCGGGCATGGGCCAGTGGTCGCATGGAAGCTCCTGAATTCCTTCATAATGAGTGCATTGTTTTGCGTAATGCCTTTGGGTAGGTTATTAACAAAATTGTCTTTGTTAATTTCTTTTAATTGTCATGTAGTTCAGAAAATGCAAATTCTTTCACAATGAAGGTAATACTCTGCATATTATTAAGTAATTGTGTAAATTGAAATGTCTACAACTTGTATAGACTACAAAAAATACTATTTCAACCAGAGGAAGAACAGTTGAGAAATGATTCTGCAAATGCTGCCCTGGAAGGAACTGCTCCTAAGCCAAAGAAAACTATTGGAAAAATTAAGGTTCAAGGTATAGTAGCATCTAGTTCTTTTCATGGTTATTTTGTATTGACTTGATATGGATGCATCAATAATAAGTATAGTTGATTTGTTTTTATTCTTTATTTTCTAAATGGAACATATCTCGTTCTTCTTGAAAGGTAGTGAAAAAGAAACAAATAGACATAGAGAATAGAGATCTGTTGTGTTGTTATAATTTCCATCAAAATTTTTCCATTAGGTAGGTTTGGGAGTCTATGTTTGTTTGATTGCACTTGAAATAAAGCAAGTGAATGTAAAACACCTCATGATTTAGAAAGTTTAAACTGAGCTTTCAATACATTGCTTTTGATGCAGTGTGTAAGTCAATATCATGCTAGATATGCCATCTAGATGCAATTTTCAGTCTTGTAGGTCATCCTTTCTGAATATGGAGTCCCTATGCTCCTGACCTTCAAATTTATAGTTCGCAGTTTTGGCTAGATGGGAAGCAATGAGAAAAATTCGTGTTAGACCCCATCCTCCTCTGTGTGCCACATATTCTCAGTGTGGTCTTGCTTATGTGCAAGCTAGTATAGAATACATACGAGAGGTGTATACCCTTATAAAAGCAGGTACTTCGCAACAATGCATCAAATGAAATGACACAAGGTGTGACTTATCTTCTATACCTTTGTAGAGGTTTTAGACCATCTTTGTCCATGTGTGGCTATTAAGAAAAAATATTCAGTCACATAGCACATTTGAACCTCTCCGTTACAGGAATGTAGCTTATTAACAAAATTGTGTTTGTTGATTTCTTTTAATTGTCATGTGGTTCGGAAAATGAAAATTCTTTCACAATGAAGGTAATACTCTACATATTATTAAGTAATTGTGTAAATTGAAATGTCTGCAACTTGTATAGACTACAACAAATACTGTTGCAACTAGAGGAAGAACTGTTGAGAAATGATTCTGCAGATGTTTTCCTAGAAGGAACTGCTCCTAATCCAAAGAAACTATTGGAAAAATTAAGGTTCAAGGTATAGTAGCATCTGATTCTTTTCATGTTTATTTTGTATTATAAAAATGTTTATAATGTACAAACACATATCAAAAACTTAAAAAACAATGAGAATTTTGGTTCTTGAAATTGCTTTCTAGGATTGCTCCATATTGGCATGTTCCAAACTTCTCAATTTTGCCAAGGTTGGTACAACAAATCCTTCCACTTTATACCAAGCAAGGACTTCAACAAAAACTTTCCAAACCCTAAATAAGGCATTCACAATCACGATAAACATTAACTAACAAGGCATAGCAAAGCATCCCAATGAAGTGTCTCCCCAAAAAACAACAATATGTCATCACATCAATTGTCCAACCCACAATTCATCTGTCACAAGTAATCTGCTCAAAAAGGAGACTAAATCAAGGTTCCAGTAGTCCGTTCCAAGGAACTATGGTAGGACTATTCTTCGTACTATAAAAAAAATGAACTCACACTAGGTAACAAATCTGCTCCTGACTTGGCAGAGGCTTTGTTCCAAGCTCTGTACAAGCTTATCTAGAGAAAAAGAGTTCAGAGGTTAGAGGTATATTTATGTGATATATGAGCTTCTTAAAAGACTACTTCTTTGAAGAATGTGAGCTACAAGAAAACCATAATTTCAGTGAAAAATGTGAGCTATAGAAGGCCCATAATCTCTGTGAAAAATGTGAGCTACAAAAGAACCATAATCTCTATGAAAAAAACCGAGCAAAAGAAAAGCCATAATCTCTGTGTGATGCGAATTAAGCTTTGTACAGGCTTACCTAGAGAAAATGAGTTCTGAGGTCCAAGGTATATTTATGTGATATATGAGCTTCCTAAAAGACTACTTCTATGAAGAATGTGAGCTAAAGAAAAACCATAATTTCAGTGAAAAATGTGAGCTACAAAAGAACCATAATCTCTGAAAAATGCGTGCTACAGAAGAACAATAATCTCTATGAATAATGTGAGCTACAAAAAAACCATAATCGTTGTGTGATGTGAGTTACTAAGATGCTGAAATCTGCTCTAGGTGCAACGAAAATCACAGAAATCTTGTTTTAAGTCCCATGGAAAATCACAAAATCCAGGCTCAAAGTTCTATATTATCAATCCCAAGATAGCTACCGAAGTTTAAACAACAATAGTTTGCTGTTTATTTATACTTCCAGCCTATAGTTGAAGGACTGTTGTCATCCAACACTCATTTTTGTCCCATTAAAGGACAATTATGGTAATGGTTTTCAATCTCCCCCTTTTATGATTGTGATCATAGAAACAAAGTTGTCGGCACTAGAAAGTATGAAATAGGAAATCCTATATAACCTATATTTCAAAAATATTAACAGTACTTTGTTGTCAATATGCTCAAGACACATGAAATGTAACTCAATTTTCATCTCATACTACAGTAACAATTTTTTTCATCTCAAAGAAATCAGTAGTTTTATCCTTGAAAATAAAAGATGAGTTTAGGTTGAATTTAAAAATAAAAGATTCCATAACAAATGGATCATATATCATTATAATATAAAAACAAGTTATTACTTTAAGACGTGAAAACAATAAATGAATGCCTAAAATGATACGATATGATGCATAACCACATAGAAATCATGACCATGATGTAAGATATACTTACTAGTGTCAACATTAATGCAACTGGTGACGTTCACTGCACTAACCTGCCATATATAATGACTTTTGATGCATGTAAATTCATCCGTCACAGGAAACAACCAAATAAAGAGCAGCCTTAACAACACTATATACTACAATAAAAGACCTTACATTATTTATGACAAACCATTGCATCAGAATTTACAGTGAGATCATGATAATAAGGAACCTGTATACTATGTATTTCAAAAAGAGTTTCCAAATGGTCTTCTATTGTCAGTGTACTCAAAATACACAAAATTTAACTCAATTTTCATCTCAAACAAAAGTAACACATTTTTCCTCTAAATAAAAGACCAGTTTTTTCCTTTAAAAAATAAAGAATTCATAACAAATGAACCTTGTATAGCATTGGAATAAAAAAATGTTATTTGCACATCCAATAAATGATTGCTCATGATGCTAAGATATGACGCATAGCAACATAAAAAACATGACCATGATCTAATATAGACTAAGTAATGTCAACATTAATGCAACTCAAGATGTTCACTGCACTAACGTGTCATATATAATGACTTTTAGTGTATATAACTTCATCCATTGCCGAAAACAACCAAATAAAGAGCAGCCTTAACAATACTATATGATACAAAAAAGGTACATTATTTATGACAAATCATTGCATTATAAATTACTATAAAAGAAACATTTATATTCATAATACAATGAAAACATACACAAATAGAACAATGTTCAAGCGGTATATTGCCAAAGTCATAAGGCAGGTTCAGGCTATGTAATAGCATGTACACAATGTGAAAACAAAAATTTGGAAAAAAAAAATTGTGGAGCAGGTTCATTCTATTATGGAATAACATCACCATCTCCGAAGGAGAAACAAGTTCCATTTCGTAGAGGACACTAATTAATGTCCAATGGCCAGCCAGCCCAAAATCAACAACATGAAAATAAGACAAAAAACAAAAAATTAGAAACTGCCAAAACAAAACCATATCACAGGAGGAAGAAGGTCCCCCATGATATAGATATTGTTTTCCCAGAAGATTTCCATGTACCATTTACCTATATCTTTGAACAAGCCTTTTTTTGAAAGGTTGTCAGCTAGCGGATTTTGTGATCTTCCTATGTGTTGGATAGAAAAGCCATTCTGAAGTTGCCAGTAAAACTCAATTCTCTTTAGCCATTCAGTTAAAAGAGGATTGTTTATGGAAGCCTTATTTACATTTCTATGCATTTAAACTTAAATTTCTATCCCCAACCTACTAGGTACTGTCAATGGACCATGTTTTAGCCTTTTCATCTCATGGCTTAAATTGGATTAAGATTTAAAATGTTATTAAAATTAAAATGTTATTTTAATTAATATTTTTAAATATAAATTTCTCATTTATTTAAAAAACGAAATATCTGCATTCTTCAATTTATGCCTTACGGCGTTTCCTTTGCAACATCTGGTGCAAATGCTAGTATACAAACCTATTGTATAAAACCTAATATTAAAACTTAATATAAAACCCTATCTATAAACCCTAGTACTAAAACACTATTCTGTTAAACTTAACATAAACCCTAATATTCAAACCTACACTATAGAATCACATAAATAGCATAACTGACTCAATCATTAACATAAAATTATTGGGAATTCAACCACATAAAAAAAGTGGAGCAGGATGCAAGACAGTGAAACTTATAACTATGACGAGAATTGATTGTTTAAGAGAATAATTTCGGCAAAATCACATAAGAAACCATTTGTCGACGCGTTTCGAACCAACTAGTGTGGTTCATCGTCAGGACAAGTTGAAGATCCAATCTGAGCGATGCTATAAATAGGGACAACAGGCTATTCCAACAGCTATTTTGACGAGTAACGGTAAATGGACCTCTAACATCTATATTCCCATTATTCATATATAAAATTCATTATTTTATTTTAATTATTTAAAAAATTAGATATTATTTTTAATTAAAGAAACTAATCTAATTACCATTATATTAATAATTAATAAAAATATCAAATTATGCCCTTATATAAGGGTAAAATGGTGAAAATTACCATTATCACCCATTAATATCAAACCATTACCCCTATATAATACCAGTAATAAATTTTTTATTTTTACTATTATAAATAATATAAATATAATATTATTATATTATTTATTCTTAATAAAAAAGTCTAATTGACCATAATAAATATGTAATTAAAGGAAAAATTCCTCTATCTACCCGATTAACCAGATTATAATCCATACTATCAGATAAATCTGATATTATTTATTTCATCTATTGATTGTATTGATGTTTATTTAACCTATAAATACTATGTAATATTTATATGATAAATTTAATATTTCAAAGGAAAATACTTTTTATAATAATTAAAATGGTTCATCCATTCTATTTCAGAATTGGTTAAAAACAATAGAACTCAATTAGAGAATATTTTGCATCAAGGTAATCTTTTAACATCGTTCTACAAGGATTATAGATTGATACAGGAGCATCTAGCTAACAAGACGAAACAAAAGGAAGGTTGTTTGGTCTCTGAAGGGGACGGAGGAGTAAATTTTCCGAATGGATAATGTGTTTCTTTCTTTTACTTTTATTTTAGTTGTCTAAGTTAAGTAAATGAACAGTAATTAGGAACAGTAGGAATTATAATTAATTAGGATCAATCTTTTAAACATCTAATTTTAACTTTGTAATAATGCTAAACAACAATGAAAAGTTCTGTAACAAAAATGATGTAACTAATCAGGCATAACCAACAACAGTTGGAAAAACTAACAGTTTTCTAATAGTTGTTTTAAAAGAGGAACAAAACATAGTGTGGGGTTTGATTTTTGGAGAAATGAAGAAATAAAGGATTGTAATTTCTGTGCACCTTTCCTCTCCAGCGTCCCAAAGGTTGTTTACATTATTTATATGAGATTGCATTTGTTTTTATGTATAGTACAAAATTGTTGGTAGCATACTTATAGGCATATGACGTGACTGGTGTCACAACGATTCTAGAAATTGAACGTAAGCACATAGGTTGCAAAGAAACCCAAGAAATGTGCGGTGAAAACCAACCATACAGTCCCAGAGACAAAACGCACTATTGAATGTCAAGGAGGTGGAACCAGTCGAGCCTAAACAAGTAACAAAGTTCTAACATTGCCAGGTATGCCAGTGAACAACCATTTACAGTTCCATATTTAAATTAATATAGACGAGAAAATAGAATTCTGGTTCATTCACACATATATATACATATTGCTCAAAACAAAAACACCCGTTCTACAATTATAACGACCATGCCTATGATAAAGCGGGAACTGGACATAGTACGGGTCTAGAACCCTCGACCCATTACAGTAACCAGATAGCAAAGGAACGCCTGTGTAAACCTACAGTGAAACTGTGTACAGACAGTGACCCAAGAAATCATAATTATACAGACTCTAACAACTTCAACCTAAGGGCAAACGGAAGCAACCAAAGAACAGAGAATGATACTACCCGTGTCTAGTCAAAGCAACCGAATTGCCAGGTGCCGAAACCCTTGAGCTGCCATACCTGCAGCAACAACCAGTTAACAAATGATATAAGGAATTGACAGTGAAAAGAAACGAGGACCTGCAACCTAGCAAAAGCAAACAAGTTTTAGTTCTTTACCTGACGGAGGCAAGCTGTGACCAAAACAATTCCACCAGGTTACCTTGCTCACAAGGAGCCGAAACATTAGTTTACTGAGGGAAAAGGAGCAGATATTGATAACATGGAACCATGCGAACTTACCCTATGAGTGACAGAGGAGACGAAGAAGGTTGGCACTGTAAATCGCCATATTCGTGGAAGGTCAATTCAAAACCAGAGGGCTGTCACCTGAAGCAGCTCCAACCAGCAAACAACCACAACAACAATGGAAGATAGAGGCATCAATACCACATACCAAAGAGAAGGAACGTAGAGACGTAACAACAAGCCACAAATACATAATGAACAGTCAAAACTTAGCACGGACCGGGCAAGAATTGAACCTACCGAGTTGACACAGCCATTGCCGGACAAGGAGGAGAAACTTTTAGGCCGAAACTCTAAACCAGAAGGACGCAACAAAAGAACTCCATATCGAAACCGCTAGAAACAGCCGAGAACGCAGAGCTCACAGAACTGGGAGAATGGGCAAGCAAATGACTTGGGCACGGGTTTGAACGTCCATACCAAGGCAGGCTCGGGAATTCCAAGGGAGGACAGTTGTCAAACAACTGGAGGTGGAAGTACCAGTCACCTGTGCAGGTACGAAGGACCAAATCCATATCATTAAACTCAACCGTCGGCGAATCAACTTTACATCAAAAAATTTGTTGTTCATTATTAACTATCACTTTATTCCCGCATTGATATTCGTGGGAGGTATATTACGTGGGCTGGAACCATCAAGTGGTATCAGAGCAGGAAGTTGAAAGAATCGGAATATGGAGGTTCAAAGACGAGGACATGGAAGAGGTGTGCACAGAGCAACAGATCAGGGCTTAAGGGCAGAAATAAGGACCCTTACTGCAGGCTTAGAAGCAGTGGAGGCAGGAAGGAGAAGAGACCCAAAACTTGGGGATGACAGTGAGGAGGAGGTAGTATCTGCTACAGACAGATTAGATGAAGAAGCCCCAGAGATAAAATTGTTGAGATTGGTGTTGCTAGCCAGCAGCAAGCCCAAACCGAAGATTCCTAACTATGATGGCAGTGTGTCCACAGATGTTTTGCTGGACTGGATAAGTGAGTTAGATAAGTATTTTGAAAACGAAGAGATCAGTGAGGATAAAAGAGTCAGATTTGCTACAACCAAATGAAAGGCACACGCCGCCTTATGGTGGGATAGTGTCCAAGCAGACAGAAGGAGAATGAATAAGCTACCGATAAGGAAGTGGCCAAGGATGGTGGCAAAGCTGAAAGGCAGATTTCTGCCTAAAGATTATCAGGTTGAGCTTTACCGATGGGTATAGAACTTAAGATAGAAAGGTATGACCGTAAAGGAATACATGGAAGAATTCTACCGTGTGAACTTGAGGGCTGGGTACATTGATGATACTCCAGAGAAAACAACAAGATACGTGAACGGTTTGAGGCTGGAAATACTGGATGAGATCAATATTCTTTCTCTGCAGAACATAGAAGAAGCCTTTCAGAGTGTTGTAAAGGCTGAAGAAAAGATTAATATAAAACAGAATAATAGGAGAGGATGGGGAAATGGCAGAGGACAAGGATAGTCCTACGGCAGAGGGAGAACTGCCAGTAATAATGAAGAGGGCAGCAACTCTAGGACTTTAGGAACAACAGAGAAAGGAGACAGCACGAGAGGAGGTCGGCCACATTAGCGAGGAAGATGGAATGGCCAAGGAAGGGGAGCTAATTTCCAATGCTACAGGTGCCATAAGTGGGGGCACAGATCCTTCGAACGCCCGGAAGCAGAGCAAGCTGGCCAGAGGGGAACATTTGTTGCACAGCTGGAGGAAGCTGAGGCACTGCCCCAAGAGGTAGAAAATGTGGTAGAAACGAGACAGGCTTTGGTTCTAAATAAAATACTATTGAAGCCAGCTAAGGAGACTGTCGAGCCGACCCAACGGAAGGCACTGTTCCGGACAGTTTGCAAATCACATGGAAAGTGTTGTAAATTGATCATAGACAGTGGGAGTACAGATAATTTGGTTGCCACCAAGATGGTGGAGAAGCTTGGATTGAGGCGACTTAAGAACCCTACACCTTACAAGGTGTCATGGCTGCAGAAATGCCACCAGCTATTAATTGATGAACAATGCAAGGTTGAATTTCACATTGGCAAGCACCAGGACAAGGTTGTCTGTGATATCATGCCAATGGACGTGTGCCACATACTACTGGGGAGAACATGGCAGTATGATCGGAAGGTGGTACATGATGGGAAGACGAATTGTTACAAATTTGTGAAAGATGGAGTCAAGCATATGCTTGTACCCATCAAAGAAGAGGATACAACAGAAGCAAGTGGTACAAAAGCATTATTGGTAGGTGGAAAACAATTTATTAAATAGATTGAGGAGAAGGAAGTGAATTATGTTGTCATGAGGAGGACCAAGACTGTGTTGCTGCCAATAGAAATGTATGAATTGCCTGCAGAGATTCAGGAGATGTTAGAAGATTTCAAGGACATTGTAGTTGATGACTTACTGGACAAGTTGCCTCCCAAGAGGAGCATCAACAATCATATCGATTTCATACCTCGAACAAGCCTACCAAATAAAGCAACGTATCGAATGAGCCTGAAAGATAATGAAAAGATTCGCAAACAAGTGCAAGATCTACTTGACAAAGGGCTGATCAGAGAACGCTTAAGCCCTTGTGCGGTGCCAACAATACTCACGCCTAAGAAGGGTGGAGAATAGCAGATGTGTATGGACTCGCGAGCTATCAATAAAATCACTATTCGATACAGGTTTCCCTTACCCAGAATGGACGATATGATGTATTACCTCAGTGGGACAGCTTATTTTACAAATATTTATCTGAAGAGTGGTTATCATCAGATCAGGATCAGAGAAGGAGACGAGTGGAAGACAACCCTCAAGACCAATGAAGGGATGTACAAGTGGCTAGTCATGTCGTTCGGTTTGAGTAACGCTCCTAATACTTTTATGAGGTTGATGAATGAAATGTTGAAAGAGTTCATCGGTAAGTTTGTGATAGTATATCTTGATGATATTTTGATTTTCAGTAGAATGAAAGAAGAGCACCTTCAACATGTTCGAAGAGTGCTAGAGAAGTTATAGCAGAACAAACTACTCATAAACTTGAAGAAATGTACTTTCCTGCAGAAAGAACTAATTTACTTAGGCTTTGTAATCGAAAAAATGAATTGAAGATGGATCCAGAAAAGATCGCAGTGATCGTCAATTTGCCGTCACCGAAGAGCTTATTTGAGGTATGTAGCTTTCACAGGCTAGCGAGTTTTTACCGCAAGTTTATAAGAAATTTTAGTGAAATCTGCGCGTCGATGCTAGACACCATCAAAAAGGCCAGCCAACCTTTTTGTTGGACCAAGGCAGCAGAGAACAGTTTCTAGCTCTTGAAGCGGAAGATTACAGAGAGGCTGATTCTAAGGCTATCAGATTTTAATAAGCCTTTCCAGGTTCGATGTGATGCAAGTGGGACAGCCATTGGCGCTATGCTTAGTCAAGAAGATAAACCTGTTGCATTCTTTAGGGAGAAACTAAATGAGAGCAGGCAGAAATATTCCTCATATGACAAGGAATTTTATGCCGTTGTCCAAGCTTTAAAACATTGGAGGCACTACCAGCTAGGAAGTGAGTTTGTGTTATTTTCTGATAATTCAACACTGCAATATGTAATGCAACTGCAAAAATTAAACCACAAGCATGCCAAATTGGTGGAGTATCTGTAGAGTTTCACCTTTGTGCTGAAGCACATCAGTGAGCAAGCAAACAAGATGGCCGGCGCATTAAGAAGAAGAGCTTTGCTCTTACAAGAAAGTACAATACAGGTGTTGGGATTCGAACATTTAAAATATTTGTACCAGACTGACACAGACTTCAAGGAAGCCTTTGAAGCCTGTCAGAATCCCGTACTGAGAAATACAAGTCCATGGTTGGACTACAGCTTGCACGAGGGACTATTGTTTAGAGGAGGACAATTATGTATCCCAGACTATTCGATGAGAGAAAATAATATACGGGAGAAACATAGCGGGGGTCTAGCGGGTCATTTCAGCATATACAAAACTTTGGATAAGCTCGGACACTTTTATTACTAGCCCAAAATGCGTAGGGATGTACAACAATATGTGAACAAGTGTAAAGTATGCCAACTAGCGAAGGGACATAGTCAAAAAAGTGGACTTTACACCCCACTACCTATTCCAAGTAGGCCATGGGACACAACTAGCATTGACTTTGTCTTGGGACTACCTAGAACACAGCGAGGGTATGACTCAGTGATGGTGGTGGTAGATAGATTTTCAAAAATGGTGGATTTCATCCCTTGTCGAAAAACTAGTGATGCCACTCATGCAGCTCACCTGTTTTTCACAGAGATTGTTAGATTACACGACCTACCCAGATCTATTATTTCTGACAGGGGCGTAAAATTCACAGGGCACTTTTGGCGCACATTGTGGAAAAAGTTGGAAACACAGTTGAACTTCAGTTTTGCATATCATCCGCAGACTGATGGACAAACGGAAGTGGTGAACAGGAGTTTGGGAAATTTGTTATGGAGTTTGACTGGGGAAAATTCATGGTTATGGGATCGTGCTCTCGCTCAAGCAGAATTCACTTATAACGATTCACCAAATCGTAGCACTGGACACAGTGCATTTCAAATCTTGTACAACATGCATCCTTGGGGGATACATGAACTGCGAGATTTGGGAAAGTTGGAGCGGAGGAGTGCTGGCAGAGAAGATTTTGCGAAAGCAATGAGTGAACTACATGAACGGGTGAAGCTAAAATTGTAGGACAGCGTGCAGAAATACAAACAACGGGAAGATTTAAAGGAAAGGGAAGTCCAATTCAATATAGGTGACGAGGTCCTTACACACTTACGCAAAGAACGGTTTCCTAAAGGCGCGTATAATAAGCTAAAATTTAAAAAGATTGGTCCTTGTAAAATTCTGCGTAAGTTGTCAGCCAACGATTATGATATTCAGCTGCCACCTGATATAGCCATATCACCTATTTTCAATGTGGAAGACCTATTCTCATATGCTGCCAACTCAAAGGACGACAGTGTGGTATGACCAGAATGGGACACCCAAGTTGGAGATAGTTCTTGGATGAGGCACATACCTTTGGTTTAGCCCCATGAGATCGAGAAGATTCTCGATACCCAGGTAGCCAAGAAGACTCGCAGGAAAGAGTATCCACGATACCTCGTCAAGTGGAAGAACCGTCCAATTGAAGATAGTTCGTGGCTCGACACAGCGCAGATACAAAAGGCTGGTTATTCTATGGAGGAGCTCATGGAACAGAGCGATGACTTTTTCTTACCCTGGGAGCCTGATGCAGGAGCATTTAGCTGAGATGATGAGATAAAAGGAAGGTTGTTTGGTCTTTGAAGGGGATGGAGGAGTAAATTTTCCAAATGGATAATGTGCTTGTTTCTTTTACATTTATTTTAGTTGTCTAAGTTAAGTAAATGAACAGTAATTAGGAACTGTAGGAATTATAATTAATTAGGATCAATGTTTTAAACAACTAATTTTACCTTTGTAATAATGCTGAACGACAATGAAAAGTTCTATAACAAAACTGATGTAACTAATCAGGCATAACCAATAGCGGTTGGAAAAACTAACAGTTTTCTAATAGTTGTTTTAAAAGAGGAACAAAACACAGTGTGGGGTTCGATTTTCGGAGAAATGAAGAAATAAAGGATTCTAATTTCTGTGCACATTTCCTCTCCAGTGTCCCAAAGGTTGTTTACATTATTTATATGAGATTGCATTTTTTTTCATGTACAGTACAGAATTGTTGGTAGCATACTTACAGACATATGATGTGACTGGAGTCACAACAATTATAGATATTGAATGTAAGCACACAGGTTGCAAAGAAACCCAAGAAACGTGCGGTGAAAACCAACCATACATTCCCCAAGACCACACACACAATTGAACGTCAAGGAGGTGGAACCAGCCAAGCCCAAACAAGTAACAAAGTCCTAACATTGCCAGGTATGCCAGTAACAACCATTTACAGTTACATATTTAAATTAATATAGACGAGAAAATAGAATTTTGGTTCATTCACACATATATATACATCTTGCTGGAAACAAAAAGACCAATTCTACAATTATAACGATCATGCCTATGACAAAGCGGGAACTGGACACAGTACGGGTTTAGAACCCTCGACCCATTACAGTAACCAGACAACAAAGTAATGCCTGTGTAAACCTACAGCGAAACTGTGTACAGACAGTGACCCGAAAAATCATAATTATACAGACTCTAACAACATCAACCTAAGGCCGAACGGAAGCAAGCAAAGGGCAGAGAACGACACTACTCGTGTCTAGCGGGAGCAACCGAATTGCCAGGTGCTGAAACCCTTGAACTGCCATACTTACAGCAACAACTAGTTAACAAACGATATAAGCAATTGAAAGTGAAAAGAAACGAGGACCTGCAACCTAGCAAAAGCAAACAAGTTTCAGTTCTTTACCTGACGGAGGCAAGCCCCGACCAAAACAATTCCACTAGGTTACCCTACTCACAAGGAGTCGAAACATTAGTTGACTGAGGGAAAAGGAGTAGATATTGATAACATGGAACCAGGCGAACTTACCCTGTGAGTGACAGAGGAGCCGAAGAAAGTTGGCATCGTAAATCGCCAGATTCGTGGAAGGTCGATTCAAAACTAGAGGGTTGTCACCTGAAGCAGCTCCAACCAGCAAATGACCACAACAACTGTGGAAGATAGAGGCATCAATATTGCATACCAAAGAGAAGGGACGCAGAGACGTAACAACAAGCCACAAATACACAATGAACAGTCAAAACTTAGCACGGACCGGGCAAGAATTGAACCTACCTAGTTGACACAGCCATTGCCCGACAAGGAGGAGAAAATTTCAGGCCAAAACTCTGAACCAGAAGGACACAACAACAAAACTCCTTATTGAAACCACTAGAAACCACCGAGAACACAGAGCTCATGGAACTGGGAGAATGGGCAAGCGAATGACTTGGGCGCAGGTTTGAGCACCCATACCAAGGCAGGCTCGAGAATTCCAAGGGAGGACAGTTGTCAAGCAACTGGAGGCAAAAGTACCAATCATCTGTGCGGGTACCAAGGACCAAATCCCTATCATTAAACTCAACCGCCGGCGAATCAACTTTACATCAAAAAATCAGTTGTTCATTATTAACTATCACTTTATTCCCGCATTGATATTTGTGGGAGGTATATTACGTGGGCTGGACCCATCATAGATGCATTGCCAAATCATTCTGCTAAGATGGCTATTAGTATGCACTTACATGTAGTTTCCCGTGCTTATACCACAACACATTACCATCCTTATGCATGAAACATATTGTGGTACCTGTGGTCATCAATCAATCTCATCAAAAAATGTATCGAACGGTTTGTGGTCAAATAGACAATTTTGAACCTAATACAGCCTTGCAAATTTCAAATAGGTTTGCTACATTATCAATAAAAGCCACATGAACTGTTATTCATATAAGTCAATTCCATTGAACTAGTCTCTACTAAAGCATTGTCCTTAGCAAGGTAACAAAACAATTGGAGATAGAAATTCTTAATAGTTAAAAAAAAAAAAAAAAATTTACAAAGTTCACAAAGATGACACATAGGAGAAGTTGACAAAGGAGACGACATATGAGAGGCCTATATGCAAAGGCAAGCAACCAGCAGGTAATTGAGACAATTAACAACAATATTATGAAATTAACTGATTGAGGGCATTTTTAAATAATTAATTCTGTTAAATATTAATCACAATGCACAATAGACATCATTCCTTATCAATCCCAGATTTTTAACAACCTTCTATTTGTCATAAAAATAGTTCATATTTCGCAATAAAATATTCTATTCAGCTTCAAGTTACAATGTTTCAAATTCATCGATTTTTCAAAATAATGACTTCCGCATATCACAGCTTTTCTATGGCGTTGTACATTTAACAACATCAAAAAACAGATTTTCTGAAACACAATCCAATTTAATTCATCTACTCAAGGTTATTGCTATTGGCATATCTTAAAACTTTCTGGGCAAACATTTATTGGGTTTCAGGATGTCAATAACCATAGAGTTTTCATGGTTATTGTTCAATTGGAAAACTCTATGGTTATTTGTCATAATGACCGCCCAAGGTGTTGCGATATAAAATTTCTAGTTGTGATAATTATGGGAGCCAGGATGTCAATAACCACAGAGTTTTCCAATTGAACAATAACCAACGATAATTATGGGAGCCAGGATGTCAATAACCATAGAGTTTTCAAATTGAACAATAACCAACTAAAGGAGGAAAAAGGACTCTGAATGGTTTCTTTGTTAGAGCCAAGATGCACAGTAGAAAATAAAAATATACACAACTATTAAAATCAAAATCATGAATAGGAGCCACAACAATTTAAAGTGGTTCACCCAACCAATTTCAGCTACGTCCACCAAACATAGGTATCGACAATTTTTACTAATCAAACATGAGATTACAAAATAATATTTTCTCCACAAAACAATCCGTATGGATACCTGTTTTATAGTTAGGAGAATCTAATTGCCTCATAAATCCTCTCACATCAAATATAGGATGCATTAACTCTCTCCCAACAACCTGGAGCTAATCTAGCAACAAATTCCTATTGTTGTCACCTACTGAAATTTTTGACTATTTTATTTAAAACAGAAAATCTCAACATTCTTAAACTTCAAAACAAATTGAAAAGCTATAGATATGAAGACATATTATTTGTGTTGTTGTGATTTGAACCAGTGTCAATCCGAGCAAGCAATCCAAGCTTTGAACATTAATATGTTTCTAATTTAATTGTTCATTTGAACCATGTAATGTCAAACTCCAGCAAATCTGTAAGAGGCCATGGTATTGCTCTAGATTTTCACAAGAACCTACAAAAAGAAATGACGCAAAGTACCACACAGTCCAAATAATACCGTTTTGTCGACTTATTTATTAAATCAAAACACATTTTATGTGATTAAGAAGCCATTATTTCTGCAGTTTACGAACAGACTAGAGAATGCTTCAGTATGCAAAAAAACTCGTATTCGAGAGAGATAAATTTCATGGTTCACGAACCACGTTAAAATGATGATCAATTAGACTTGAAAGAAAGTTATGCAAATCAACCTCCGCATAAGCCTACATAAAATTGGCCATAAACCTACAAATCAAAACCTACATAAACCAAAATGACTGGGGAGATTGAACCTGGTAATCAAATCTATGCGACACCATTGTTGATATCCTCACTCTTATTCCATCTTAATACTTCCTAAGTGATTTTCTTGAGCTGATCAGGATTATCTCTCGGGAAAAGAATGCATAGAAAACGGGAGGGCATTCCGTTTCATTTCATTAGTTGAAGTGCAGAAGAGAATAGAATGGAAGGCGAAAAATAGCAAATGGAAAAGCAATTTATTTTTGAAATAGAAAGATGATTCAAAAATTTTCTGTGTGTATAACATGAAGAATATTCTTGTAAGTTCAAATTTTCTCTATCTATTTAATGAAAAACCAAAATTCATGAATTGCAATTCTAATATATATCACACCTATTGTCATAAAAATGCAAGGTCATATAAAATTAGTTAAAAGTATGTATACCTATAAGTGCTAGATATTGAATTTTTTTTTATCTTAATTTGTAAATTTTCTTGTAAAATTGCTAAGAGCATGGGAAAACATGCTTTTAAGTCCAAATTTTTTACAATAATTGAAAGTTGCATCATATTAATTCCTTGATAGTAAAAGAACTAAGAAAAAAATAAATGTTAATAGTACTGATGATTTCGGTGTAAGATCAAAATATCATATTTTTTCAGAACTTTCCTAATCACATAGAGTGTTAATATGTTTTCGGAACTAATCGCAAGTAATCGAAAGAGGCTAGCAACTTTCAAGATCTATTTGAATTAGGAGTGCAACATTTTGAAGGTTTTTTCAAAGAAGTAGATAGTTTATACAAAGAACAAACTTTAGGATGGTATCTGGTTTTATTAGATTGTTTGTGGAAGAGAAGAATGAGAGTAAGTATAAAAGATCAAAGTCAATGCTTTTAATTGGAAAACAAGTGATGATCATTTTTCTTCGATTGGACATGTAGAGTATTTAACATGAATTATTTAGTTTATTTTTCGCCATCTTTGGTGATGCCCTACAATTGAGTTGAGATTACGAATAAGGAACTTAGTTCTGACAATTTATATGGAAAAAAGTACTATTGTCATATGGCTGATTTGGTTTTCTTAATAACAAACAACTTAGCACAAAATATAATATATCTTTTATTACTCAAATAATATAACCTCTACAGACTTTATAAAAAAAATCATAATGATATAACTTGTATTTAATTAAAAAAATAAAAAACAAATAAAATACCAAAAAACACTAATCTAATTACTTTAATGCACTCTAATATTTGTGGATATTGCATTAGTGCAATGCATTATGGTATAGTCCACCCAACATAATATAATAGCATGTATTTTATTAATCTAATTACTTTAATGCACTCTAATATTTGTGGATATTGCATTAGTGCAATGCATTATGGTATAGTCCACCTAACATAATATAATAGCATGTATTTTATCTAATCCCCTAATTTATAGCACATAAAAAGTTATCAACACATTAACATAATCACATATTAACCTATACAAGAAAATTTAAATATGGCCTGAAAATGTTGTGTATTTACTCTATTTATATCATTTATGAAATGCATTCATGTGAAACCATTTCATTCTCATATTGATGGTCGAAATGAGGAGCATCTTCCCTCCTCTTGAATAATTTTCTCATGATAATGAGTTTAAATCAAGTCTCACCCTCAAGTTGGAATATTTGGTGTGCTTAAATTAGTATGTTCTACACCTTCAATGTTACTACATCCTAACATTTCGAAGTAAGCAAATATCATAAAGGAGAGAATATGTGTTAGAAGTTGGAATATTTGGTGTGCTTAAATTAGTATGTTTTACACCTTCAATGTTACTACATGCTAACATTTCGAAGTAAGCAAATATCATAAAGGAGAGAATATGTGTTAGAAGATGGAAAGTCTAGAATCATAATTGAGTTGTCTTAAGAGAATTTCATATCTCGTAAAATCATTATAATAAAAATGAGTGATGTTCTATGGTACAGATAAAATCATTATAATAAAAATTAGTGATGTTCTGTCATATAGATATAGTATCAACACTTTCATACTAAATGGGTGCATCATACTAAATAGGTGCATCTATATAATTTTCTTTAAATAAAACTCCAGTATAATGCATAAATAGAAAATGGGTCCACCTTATATCTATATCACAACCTATAGTTTTTCCTTCTCATTAATATAATGCTTCAAGGAGAGGAAAATGCACCTCTAAGGTGGTGACATTCTTTTGGAGTTTCACATCAATAATGCACTAATATCATCCATACACACTAAGAAAATACAAAAATCATAAACAGATTTCAGGTATTATATTAAATACAAAAACATCCAATTCAACTCGTGAAAATATGTTCCATTTTAACCATCTAAATGTATATGGTATGGTACACAATTATTTGTGTCACAGTTCACATTACAAATGAGATGCTCTACTACTATAAACTATACATATGAAGGAATAGGGACATAAGTGCAAAAAAAAATATGCATGCAAAATGAAAATTTGTGCACTTAACCTAAACACATCAACAATCAACCCTAATCAACCATGACAAGTATTTTGACCCTCGGGTTGTGAACTCTCGACGTGGTATTACTAGATTGAGGTGAAAAGTCAAAAGTGGAATTTCACTAATGTATTTATACTAAATTGCACATAATGTTTCTGAAATGTATATTTAAAAAATTAAAATAAAAAGAATAATACTAACGGTCTTTGAGGGGGATTGACTTGTTAATATTCCTTTTCACTAGCTTACCAAATCGTTGTCAATCAAATTAGTGGCCAGTAACACTCTTAAGAGGCAGTATAAGTAGCGTGCCACTATTTGACTTGTTCATATTGCTTTTCCATAGCTTTCCAAATAGCTTTCAATGAAATCAGTGGCCAATAGTATCATTGACGCAACCGCATTCACACATTTAATAGGAGCCTTCTAAGGAGCAGAGGAATTGTTTCGATGGGTAAAAGTTATCGGAATCTGTGTAATTTTTTTTTGAAAAATCTTGTACAAGCAGTGTTTCATTTTATTTTTCATCTTATTTTTTATTATGGAAATAAATTCAGCACCATAAAAATTATCTAGAACATCTAATATTTTGAAATTTAACAATTATAACTTGAAATTTACAAAAATCTTTGCACAATTTTCTTAACCAAAACTTTCAAAACTTTCAAGACACCTCCTCCGCCCACATTTAATTTTCAGCAGCCGCAGTCATAAACACTTAATATTGCAGCACCCACACTCTTTTACTGATTTATTAGCCAGATTTGTTGCTGCCACTTTGGCGCAAGTGCTGCGTATAATATAAAAATTGTAACGGAGACCCTGTTCGACAGCGAAACTTGGCAGCGTTTATCGGCGGTCACATGAGAGGGGTGCGTTTCAAACAAGAAGTCCAGTCAAATGACGGAAGCGTGAAGATACGTTCCTGCCGACGACTTTCACTAAATCTTCAAAAACAGGGACATTTCAGAGTCAACTCAGGGGCCATCACGTTCTCCACTAATAGTATATAAGCGCCCCAATAGTATATTCATTCACTATTTATTTAACTTAATTATTTTATTAAATTGCAATTAGACATTTCAAAGTCAACTCAGGGGCCATCACGTTATCCACTAATAGTATATAAGCGCCCCAATAGTATATTCATTCACTATTTATTTAACTTAATTATTTTATTAAATTGCAATTAAAATGTTATTTTAAAGACCTAAATAACTTGAAAACCCTAATATTTTGTAGACATTTAATTTCTACAGATTTGATAACCTAAATTTAATATGTCAATAATTTTTTTAACTATATTTAAATAAAATTAATAAAAAAATACTTATAAAAAATCAAAACATAAAAACATGCTCTTCAAATTTAAATTATTTCAATAACTTATAATAAATTAAAATAACATTTATAACTTGCGTTTTTACCTCCTTTTTTTAAAATCATTTATACTTTATTGGATAACCTAACAACGTAGTTAAACATGAGAAAATTAATTTAACATTAAAGTATATTAAAAATGTCCATTTAATTGTTTCTTTATAATCTTGATTATTATTCATAAGGGATGATTTGAATTATTTTTTTGGATATATATTATCAAATCATTATCCAGCATTGAATATGAAATAAAAAATGATTTAAAAAATAAAATAGCTATATTTATTTTAAATAAGATGTATATTTTAAATAACATCTTAGCATATATAAATAATAAAATAAAATAAATATTTATAAAAATGAATTATACCATAAATAAATGTATGATAAATATAATTATATTTTTTTGGTAATGTATATGGGATCTCAATTGTGAATGTTTTAGTTTATATGATATTTTATAATATGTTAATCACTCAATTGATTTATTAATTAGCTAGATTCATTTATATTTTATTTGTGGATTTACTTAGTGTTTAAGGGGAAATATTTTTTTACATTAAAACAGATTTGTATCTTAACAAATTTGATCCCTCTTTGTGCTTGATAGATTCCAATATAAAATGAATCTAAACTAGTTTTCAAAATAATATAATTTATAGTTTTCATTTTATGTCTCAAATATGCTTTAATATTAAGTATTATTGTTTTATTTACTAAATATTACTTTTATAAATTTATATAAATTTATAATATATCAATAGTAATTTATATTTAAAATTTTGAAAACAAACTATAATAAATATTATTCTATATTTCTTTAAAAGAATTTTAAACTTGCAAAAAAAATAAAAATTTAAATAGTCTAACTAATAATAGAGTAAATGTCTTTTTGACGGAATCTAGGAATACAATTTCTAGCAACGTTGTGATCTCTTATTATTTAAAATACACTTTTCAATGTATAAATCGATTAACCACTCTGAAATTCTAGTTGAAGCATTTGATCTGTGCAAATGAAACATCTTAAAAAAATGCTTTCAAAAATTTGGAATAGATTTTGAATAAAATTGATCAAAAAAATTCTTGAAATAAAACCATTTATTTATTAATTGGACTAATCAAACTTAGTTCATAAGCTTTAATTGTTGACCCATTTATAATTTAAATTATAGTGATTAATTATTGATTGATTTATTTATATATATTTATTATATATTATATACTTGTAAAAGTGTTTATTGGGTCTCTCGAATTAGTTCCTAGATTTGATTGTGTTAGAGTATTTTTTGAGAAAAGTGTTATCATTAATG
>APFE031455893.1:96489-122420 GCA_000404065.3 Pinus taeda
GTTAAACATTTTGACTGCACTTTATTTTATATTCGATAAAAAAATCATATAAGCTAATTAGTGGATTCAAACTTATATTCCGTAAAAATCATATAAGATGATTAGTGGATTGAAACTTAAATTTGTAAGCATGGAAAGTTGGTCAATTATATATACTTATAAATATTGATAAAAGTCAATAATATAAAAAATATTAAAATAAAAATACTTATTATATTAAGATGAAAATACGTACTGTGTGACGTCAAATTCCAACCCTGGTTAATTATGTGGGGTAAAGCACAGTGCCGTTTTATTCCGTCAGCAATGGGTGGGACGTGAGATCGGGGAAGCGATGTGGATAGACATGATTGATTGAAAAATATGTTTTTGGAGCTTGCGATACTCACTGTGGAGATATTTCTTTGTCAAATAGGTCAACCTCTGCGGGAGATTAACTCGCCATAAATCCCGCGTCTCTACTCCCTTTGCCTACTTCCAGCTTAGAGCTTTAAATTGCTCTCAGTTTGGATAATGTACTAATAGAGTTAGGTTTGAGCGGAGCTCAAAGTGAACTGCTGCTGTATAAGTATTGGGCGAAATTAGAATTCGCAGAGGAAGATTTCATTTAAGATCGACCATGGCTTCCGACAACGCAGTGGACGTCGGTTCTTTTGTCGTACAGGTCGGTGCGCTTCTGTTTCTGAAAAATTTTCTAGTTTTATGTCCGCCCGATCGTGCGACTCTCAAATTTTGATTTCTAAACGCTGAAATTGCTCTAATTGCTTCAATTTTACTCATTAACTACATTATTTTATATTTTTCTAATAGATTAATATCAATTATAAGAAGAATTTCCACGAAAATCACACAAAGTGTTTCGGGTCTTCTTCAAGTGATAAGCGAAAGGTCTTCTTCAAGTGATTTTCGCCGAAATTCTTCTTATAATTCATATGGATCACAGAAGCCTCAATTCAATAAATTAATATCATTCATCTTAAAATGTATTCGTGGATCACAGAAGCCTCAATTCAATAAATTAATATCATTCATATTAAAATGTATACGAATACAGTATTCATTACTCGATCCCTATTGATGAATGTATAATGTTTGCCCTTTTGTTTGTCATTTAATACACAGTGCGTGCAGTGTTAGATAAGTGAAGGTTCTTCATCATATGCAGAGAAACAGAAATTATATCAACAATTGGAATCTGCTACTCTTAGATATAATATGCTCGACATAGCTTTCAGATTCTCAATTGTTCCGTCTTAAAGCTAGTATCTTCAAAAATTAAAGTTATAATCTGCTCGTCCTAGTTTTAAATCTCTCTCTCCATTGCTTCAGGAGAAAAGCTACAATATTCAAGATTTAAAGTTATAATCCGGTCGACTTAGGTTAAAATTTCAATTTTTCAGATATAAAATCTACAATATGCGGGAATTAAAGTCATAATCTCCTCGTCTTAATTCAAAATTTTCCATTGTTTAGTAAAAGCTGCAATCCTCAGGAATCTTTTAATCTTTGACTAACTTATTTACAAAGTGCGTTTTGTGTTAGATTCCTGGGCAACATATTTGGAGGGGCTAGCATGCGCATAGAGAGAAATTAGGGAAACACGTCCAATCTCCTGTAACATTATTTAGATATATAATAAATGTTATAATATTTAGAAATTAGGATAATTTATTACTAAATATGGTTGATATATACTATATTTTCATATATTGATTAGTATATAAAAAGTGGGAACTGTTGTCATATATTTATGTGGTAGTATTAGTAGATGGCTAACATAATTGGAATGGGTTCATAGATCGTGATTGAGTATGTTTTATGTTGGCTATTTATGATTACAAATGGTTATCAAAGGTTGATAATGGTTAACAATGTTTGACCATGGTAGTTGAGGGTTGTTGATGGTTGATGATGGTTGACCATTGTTGAAGATGGTTCATGAGGTTGAAGAGGTTGACCGAGAGTTGATTAAGGTTGACCATGATTGAATGTTATCAACCATTAATGTAACAATGTATTTATGTTACATTAAACTAACAAGCTTACATTAATGTTGATGATCGTTACATTATTGCATTCATGTTACATTAATGTTGACCATGGTTGATGTTACATTAGCGTTAATGCTAATATTACAATAATATTATAGCAATAGTTAATTTAATGGTTGAAGATGGTTGATAAGGTTGACCGTGGTAGATTGCGATAGATCTTGGTCGACTAAGGTTAACCTTGGTTCAATATGGTTGGTTATGGTTGACCTTAATTGACCATGGTCAACCATAATTCGCCGTGGTCAACCATAGATGGCAAGGGATGAAGATGGTAAGTTATTTTGGACTAAGCATGACCATAGATGACCATGAAGTTTAACTTGGTGACCATGGGTGACCATTGTTGAGATTCTTGGACAAAGGTTTATTATGGTTTACTATGGATGACCATGGGGGAAAATGGTTGACAATGGTTGTCAACATTTAACTATAAATGACTATGGTTAACCATCAAGGTTATAATTAACCATGTAGACCACCCCACCATGTTTCACCATGGTGAACTATGTTAGAAATGTTGACCATGCCCAAGCATCATATAACCAAGTTCATGATGGTTGAGCATATTGTCTATGGTTGTTTATAGTCGATAATAGATGAACATGTTAACCATGCTTAACCACATTATTAAATGTGGTCAACCATGGTTGACCAACTAAAGTAAGCATAGAAATGATGACCATGATTAACTGTAGTTGAGTTGGTTTGAGCATGGCTGACTATAATTCAACTTGTTGACTTATTGTAACCTAGTAATCATAGGTGAAGCTAGTGTTGACTGTGCTGGACCTATTAGCATGTAAGGGGATCTACCTGGTAAGAAGCCCCAACAAGAGCTTAGACCATTTGGTGTAGGAATCCAAGCAGTGGGTTGTATGGTAATGCCTTGACCGCAATTTCGCACAGAGGAAAGCAAGATAACTCCGTTTGTAGCAAGGGTTTGATAGTTGCAATGAGTCAAGGAAGATGCGTGAGAGGTTCTAACACATAGCGGTTGAGATGAGTGCCCCCCTTGGAAGCCAGTAATAGCACTTGACTTGGAAGGGAACACACGAGAAAAGATGCATCACCAGATGGAAAGAAAGTTAGAAAGAAATCCAAAGTGATGGTTAAACCAACAACACATTTCAAAAAGATTCATACATACTCATAGAGAATAGTCCATACATGCATGCGTAAGAAAGCAAACACATATATCATTTAGAGTAAACCAGATAGCATAGAATACAATACCACATATGCATGAAACATGTTGGATCTTATTATATAAAGAAGTGTAAGTTCCAGTCATACAATACATCCATGTCCAAACACTAGTTCCAATAGTGGAACGTTACATCGACATCCGCTTGATCGTCCAAAGAGATGTACTAGCTTTGTGCAGTGGAGAAGCCAAGGCTCGTCAGAATATTGTCCAAGCTCTCTCCAAGATAGTATTATCGGAAGCTTGGTTGACCAAAAGCCTTTACAATGAGTTATGAGGTTCTATTTATAGCAAAGGGTGGGGTGACCCTTGACATTCCCCTTTGCGACAGTTCATCTACCCTCATGACTCTTCATCTACTCTATGACAGTTACATCCAACTATTGACACTTGAACTTCCACTTGACATGGCGTTACATTACAATGCACATGTGCTCATGTGAGACAAAATTGGTTGAGAAAACATGCAAGACATCACTGACACTCGGTCCGTTGAGGTGAGATCAACTCTTTCACATGATTGTAATGGTAAAGGTGGTGAGTAGGCCTAGAATTTAATGTCTCATAGGACGTATTTTTAGTTTCAGAACGTATTTGAGGGCCAATGAAAAATTATCCACGTCAAACTTAATGTGTGATCTACCCTTATAACCCATCAAAATGATGCCTAATTTCACGGGTAAAACATAAAATCTATAATACCTATTTTACATAGAGTCGGGACTTGAGACTGGTACACAAGTGACACAGTTGACATAGTTTGAACTTAAGGCTATTTAAATGCTCCAGTGTCCACGCCTACTACCCAGTACTTATCATTAATGGGAGTAACTCTAGAGATGCCATTTGAGGCTCCACACATACGAATGATGTGTAAATTTGATTTTATGTTCGTTAATCATTACCTCACTGCAAGACCAAAATGTTGCAGCCTCATAACAAATCAAGTGTAGTTTGAGTTTTGGAGATGTGGCTCTCTCTTCCCATGCCAATTGAAGGTGTAAGATTGGAATATGCGAGTAGGCCTAGATGCCCAACAACCCAACTCATCACTTCAAGTTTCTGAGATCATTCCGGCATAATTCCAGGTAAGACCTCCCATTTTGCTTCACGTATTTCAAGCTATGATAAAGAATTATAAAAGAGTTTAATGTTAATTAATTTTATATTATATGCAAATAAATTTTAATAGACTTTCATATACTAGTTAAACTGTCATTTGATTTTACAAAATGAATATAAGTTATCCGATATTCCTCAATGTAAATAAATTAACAAATTTGCATCTGAAATTTGAGTACCATGAACATATACATAAAGAAAAACTACAGATTATTAAATATGTGTTGTAAACCAAATCTATTAATGATAGAGATATTAAAAACTACAGATTATGAAATGTGTTGTAAACCAAATCCATTGATGCTAAAGAGATTAAAAATAACATTGACCACTACACTACACTTCTATATAATGGCTCTACATTTCTATATTGTGAGCCGATTGATATTCGTATTTCATAGAATTATAGCAATGGTGGGCGATCTAACAACCTAGAATGAGGATATGGGATAGATATGATTGGGATAAATACTTTGAAAAACAATGTCCTGAAAAGAGTAATGAATTTGTTTTGTGATAAAATAACGAGGGGGGAAGAAGTTTAAATGGAAGGGAGGGAAATTGGAATTTAATGGGGGAATTAAAATTCTAATTTGCCTAGGAATTGATGAAAGGTTAGTTGTTAAGGCTTTTACGTGGTATTTTTTGCTTGGTATCATTGGAATTCAAATAAATAAAGTTTTTGAATGTATCTATTGAGTTGTGGATGTGATCCACGCTAGCTTTCTCTATATGTGGTTAGAATAGTATTAATTTACCACGTTAGAAAACAAACAACAATATATTGTTAACCCTTTTTTAACATTGTTTCACAAGGACTCTTCTTTAACTCTACCCCTATCGGCCTGAATCTGAGGCTGCCACTAAAATAATGTGAGTTTTTTAATACTTTACACAGAAAAAAATTGACAGTCATAAATGCACTGAAAACGTAAATTGACGAGCATGGAAAACAAGCAACCATCTTCTGATATTCATTTGATAGGAAAAAACTATTTGAAATTCTAGGCCTGGTGGTGAGTTGATGCCAAGCTTGGTCGTCTATGATGGTGTGTATGCACCCCATGTTGATATCTTTCTGAAGCGAACTCTTGCCTCTGTTACATCAATGTGCATTGGTGTCACTCCTTCATCCAAATCGCCTGCTAGCATGCACATGGTCTTCTTGGTGCAACCGATCTGGTAAAATAATAATGCATAGTGTTTGTGTTGATCTTCCAGTGTGTACTGGTGGTCATGCACATCAACTATCAACTACATGCTCAACTCCAGTCAGACTAGCTTCTTGTATTCACCTTGGTGAGTGTGCTAAATGGGTTAGATCGCATGTGTGCGCACAATGACATGCATGCTATTAAATCCATTACATGTGATAAACAACAAGTCTCACCATTTTTTCTTTGTGCTAGCTATTGGGATGGATCTATAACTTGCACGGGCACAGTTTCATTGATGAGTGTATGTTGCACCCCCTATTGTTCGTGCTCCTACTGCAAGTCACTCACTTGTCTATGCAGCTCAATGCTCTTCCTTGAGTTGATGCTTTAGCACATGCAACTCGTTCTTTTTTCCATTCGTTGTCTTCGCGCGATCTTCATGTTGCTCCATCACCTCATAGCCTCAGTCTCCAAATTTGCATGGATCTTCCTCAGCTTGCAACTTTGTTCCACCTCCATGTTGTCAATAACCTTCCTCTTTCATTCATTGCATCTGGTATGCTGCCTTCAGTTGTTGTTCATGATGTTTCTCGATGTGATGAACTGCTACTATCAGATATTGATTTCCTTGTCTATAAACAACTTGATGTCTTCGTGATTAGGCATGCTCATAGACGCTTGATTGACTGCATCCCTAAGTGTGCCATGAACGATATCTTTGAACTATGCTCTCCTGGAAACCATTGTACCTATGCTATTGAGGCAGATGAATACCTACGACACATGGAGACATGGAAACACTCATGGCAAGAAATCTATCAGTTGAAAACCAAAACGAATATGAGAACTCACTTGCAACATACCTGTGTGATTAATCATGAAGGTCGTGCAATTTCAGCCGAGAGGTCAGTAGATTGAGTGCCAAGACTGTGCAAGGCACAGTTTGGGCTGCTGGGAGGCTAACTAACTTCTGGAACTATGCAATGCACAGTCCTGTCTAGTTGTTGACTATTGGAATTGCACAATGCACAATTCCAATTGGGACTTACTATAGGCTCAGGCACTGCATTGCACAATTTTCTATGTTAGCAGTCACTGTCCCTCAGAAATGTGCAAAACAGTCCTGAAGGACAGTTCATCGGCAAGAATGCACATTTCTAGAGAGGAAGACAAAGTCTTCCTTCCCTAGATTGTGTAATGTTTTCTCAGTGAAGGCAGAGTTCATGCCAAGGTTGGCTAGACTTGTCGACGGGCAACTTAAAGTGCATGTGGATACAAATGCATGGTGATACTGAGTGTAAGCATAAGCGAATGATCATGAATTCAAGTGGTGAATGAAATATTTAGAAAATGGAACAACATGCATGTGGGTGAGGCGAATCACGGGATCAGAAACTGTTCATGAAAAATAGTTTCATGCATGTGACAATAGTGAGATGTTAGCGAAAAATGAAACAGTGCTAGTACAAGATAATATGTATCAAAATGATAGAAAGCGCTCATGGAAATCAAGCAGACAATGTTCATACAAGCGAAACACAGAAAGCACTAGAAATGCAACACAAGTCATGGAAAGAAAGCTTACCCCAAAACAATTGAGCTGAGCGTGCCTAAAAATCCTAGATGTGATGTGGAATGTCAAAGCTGCAAGGTTCATGTGAGGAATGAGCTCTCTGGAATCTGGTTGATGACTTTTGATAACATCAAGGTTGTGATGTGCATGCCACAAATATAGGAAAAGCGACACATAGAAGGAGGTTTCTGAAATGATCCTTGAATGTAACCTTCAACTGCCAAAACTAGATCCCTGAAATAAGGGATGCCTTTGCATTCTACCTTGGCAGAAGCAGCCCATGCATGCAAGCCATTTTTTCTCGGTCCTAGACAAAACCAGTCAACTCAGTTGTAATTGCAAGAGATTGCTCCACTGTTGGAAGAAAATGTACATTTATGGCTAGGAGCTGGGTTAGCTGCTCAAAGGATTTGTGTAATTTATGGGCAAAGTAGTTGACTGCTGCCCAGATTTGTGCAAATTTTGGGCTGAGCAGCTCATCTAGGAAGGAATGCGTAATTTTCTGGATGATGTTTGCTCAATAAAATTGCACAATTCTACGGCCCAGTAGGCTGCTACTCAGGATTGTACAATTTTTGGAGGGAAGGCTCGTTGCTGTCCAGATTTGTGAAAATTATTGAAAGAGCTTCTCACCCTGCTCCTGGACCAAGTCTGGATGAACAACCTGTGAGGGTAATGCATCAAGGTTTGATCGAAAGGATGACTTTCTCCAAGAAAAACATTGGAGGTTGTGTACTTGATGAAGCAAGACATGTTGCTGTGAAGGTTGGTAGGGAGGCTCCAAAACGACGCTATGGAAAAATTTTGGAGGGTGGTTGTAGCCACTACAACACTTGGCAACACACTAGTAGAACTCCAATTCTCTCAATGGACCTTGTTCATGAAAATCAAGTCTAACACTTCCAGAACTATTGTTGAGTTCTCAGTTCGTCTTGGTTTCACACTAGCCTGATTATAAGATGTAGCATTCGCCAAGCTCTTGGTTGATTGAAACACATTCCAAGCTAATTCAACACAGATGCTTTGATTGGGGTTTGTGGGGTATATTGATGCACAAGAATATAGTCTTCAGAGTCTTAGTTTCATCTCTAGTGTTTCTCTGTTGCCAGCAGGCATAGACAGTACCTTGATGGAGTCACATAGGAACACAAGCATGGCTCCGTTGTGAGTGAGGATGGTCAGTACCCCAACAAAGTTATTTGCATCACCTCTCTATGCAGGAAGCCTTTCCCTTCTCTTGCCTTATTCTTTTTTCATTTTTCAAACTTTTTTCACTTTTTCAATTTTCATCTTCATAATTGTGCATAGAACTTATTCATTTCAAAGGTAGAAGAGGGATCCTAACTTATTGAGAGTAGGAGAGGTTTTTCCTATAGAGAAGTAGTTTATTATACCTCTGATGTGCCTATTGAGGTTCTCATCCTCACCTTACTCTACTTGACTGAGCTGACAAGGATTAACCCAAAAACAACCGACTGGAGTAGGTGATACTAGTGAGTGTGCAAGTGTTGTGTTTTCACCAAGGTTCACTTCGAGCAATCCATATTTTCCATTGATGTATCATGGAATTAAGAAAACAAGTGCTAACATAAGCTTGTGAACAATAGATAACCAAATGTTGATAGTTGTACAAGTCCTCTCGTACTTTACCTAACTTGTTTCGAGAGTCATACATGGTTTCGTGTGAAACTAACCTATGACCAAAACAAGCAAACAAATAACAAAGCAAAGCAGAAGGAGAAGAAAAAGCGAAGGCAAAGCGAGTAAGAAAACATGACAGTAGACAAAAAAACCAATGAAGCAAGTAAGCAAACATGCATACAAGCAAACAGATTGAAAGAGAATACTACTCCTACTCCTAAGCTAACAATGCATGGGCCATCTCATGTGAAGTGATAGTTCCAATGTATCCACCGGCGCATTGGTTGACCCATGTTGGTGAAGGCATGGTTTGCGAAAAAGACAGTTGTGAAAACCAACAAACAAGAAAGATGTAACAATGAAGACAAACATACTCCGAGCTTACAAGTGACTACAAAACAAAAATGAGTGAAAGTGCACAACATGCACTCTGTGGAGCTGCCATGGTGTTGTGCTACACTTCGTGCATATGTTGAGTGTATGCATTCTCTTGACTGTGATGAGAAGGAAAACATGAGAAAGGTAGGCCATTTACATTTTGCATGTGTGCTTGCTGTGTAAGATTCCTCTAACACATGAGCAATGGGATCGTGTAGTTCGAGTGGAGGAAGCAAAATCTAGGTGTTTGATTGATCTTCAATGCAAAGCAGAGAGTGATGAGAAGCCTTGAGTTTTTCAACAATTTCCTGATTAGAAGTGAAACCAACCTTAGGACAGTGAGGGCCTGACATAACCATCAGCTCAGGCTGAAGTGCCTCGACAGTCTGCGTGTTTTCGACTTCGTTGACAAATAGATCATTGTAGACCAATGTCTTGGATAGATTAACCATAATTGAATCAACATCGTGATAGGATGAGGAAGTGGATAGATCATGACAACCAAGATAAGAAAATTTAGTGTGTTTGTCGGCATCCTCATGATTTGATGAATCTTGTAGAGGGGTAGATAAGAAGCAAAGATGTTCACCCTCTATGTTTTTAGAAATGATAGATGACAGATTGGTCGGATTTCTGTAGGAATATGTGTCCTCTCTGCACTATGATGATAGACTGACATTCGACGTGTCCTATGAATGATCGGAAGTAGAAACATCCAGAAATGGGGTTTCATAGGGGAAATCAGTAGTGGCAGAATCACAAGGGATGACAGGATGAAGTGAATGGGGTGCGGTAGGAAGGGAGTCATCCTTCACCGTGGTTTCTTCTTTAGATTCATGCACACACTCATTATGGATTATGGCACAAGTTGGTGGCATAACACCAACTCCTTCGACAGCTTGATCCTCGTTCACAGTAGGTGAGGATTCCAAAATGGGAGAACACAAGACAGTACAATTCAGAGGATCAATAGAGTGTGAGGACAGAGGTCAAGGGAACGAATCAACATGACAACTAATAGGCTTGCAAGCCAAATCTACACAAATATCAAGAGAAGGTGGGGTGGGAGGATGTGATAGTTCAACAAAGTTTTGTGCATGATCTCCCACATCACTCCACGGTGGTGAAGTTGTTTGATGAGGTGAAGGTAAATAGTCACTTGTGACAACAATTGTGCCTGCCTGTGATAACGCAGTTCCTTCGCTAGAGTATGAGTGAGATTCAAGTGATTTCAAGAATTGTGTATTTTCAAATATGTAAAGAAGATACTCAAATTTCCCATCGAGAAATTCCCAATCAATATCATCCTTGGGGAATCAGTATGCAAGATTACAAAATAGTGTGTAAAACTATTCAACGAATTCATCAGGTGCTTTTTGTAATTCTAGAATTTCTTTATTGAGTGCTTTATAGTTAAATTGATTGAAATCATGGTCTATCTCTGCGACCAAATGAGAAAGAGAATGAATATATTTTTCAGGTAGCATAGAACACCAGTGCATTGGGTACCCTCGAAGCCTATAGACGAACAACCCGCAGCTCATGTATTCTTCAAAGAATCCATGTCTTTCACATGAGCCTACAAAGTCGACCGCGTGCCTAACCAAGGTTACGTAGCCTCCACCATCAAATCTTTTATGAGAAAAGTTATCCGAGAGCTTTTCCGAGATGATTAAATCATTTCTATAACACATACACTCCAGAAGAGAAACTCGGTAGTTAGTTATGATAGATGTGTAGAGATTCAAAATAGATATGAGGACTCAGCTTGTCATTTGGCCCTCCTTCAAGTGCCAAAACGTTGACGGTGTTGGACCCACCAACATGTAAGTGGATCTCCCTAGTAAGAAGTCCCAACCAGACCTCAAACCATTTGGTGTAGGTGTCCCAGCAGTGGGTCGTATGGTAATGCCTTGATTGGGATTTCACACAGAGGTAAGTAATATAACTTCGTTAGTAGTAAGGGTATGACAACAACAATGAGTCAAGGAAGGTGAATGAGAGGTTCCAACACATGGGGGTTGAGATGAGTGCACCCCTTGGAAACCTGTAATAGTACTTGGCTTCGAAGGGAAAACACGAGCAAATATGAATCACCAACTGGAAAGTGAGTTAGCAAGCCATCCAAAGTGATGGTTAAACCAACAACACATTTTAGAAAGATTCATACATACTCATACAGAATAGTCCATACATGCACACGTAAGAAAGAAAATACATATATCATTTAGAGTAAACTAGATAGCATAGAATGTAATACAACATAAACATGTTGGCTTTTATTATATAAAGAAGTTTAAGTTCCAGTAATATAATACATCCATGTCCAACCACTAGTTCCAATAGTGGAACATTACAGCCACATCTGCCTGCTCCTCCAAAGAGATGTACTAGCTCTACACAGTGGAAAATCCAAGGCTCGTTACAATATTGTAAGTTCTCTCCAAGATAGTCTTATTGGAAGCTTGGATGGCCAAAAGCCTTTACAATGAGTTATGAGGTTCTATTTGTAGCCAAGGGTGGGGTGACCTTTGACATTCCCCTTTGTGATAGTTCATCTACACTCATGAATCTTCATCTATTGTATGAATGTTACATCCAACTATTGACACTTGAACTTCCACTTGACATGAAGTCACATCACTATGCACATGTGCTCATGTGAGACGAAATGCCTTGAGAAAGACATCATTAACACTCGGTCCATTAAGGTGAGGCCAACTCTTTGGCATGATTTTGATGGTGAAGGTGGTGATTTGATGCCAAGCTTGGTCGTCTGTGATGGTGTGCATGCACCCCATGGTCACATCTTGCTGAAATGAACTCTTTCCTCCATTGCATCTGGGTGCATTGGCATGGCTCCTTCATCCAACTCATCTACTAGCATGTGCATGGTCTTCTTGGTGCAACCGAATCGGTAACACACTAATCCATAGTGTTTGTGTTGATCTTCCAGTGTGTGTTGGTGGTCATGCACATCAACTGTCAACTACATGCTCAACTACAGTCAGACTAGCTTCTTTTCTTCACCATGGTGGTGTGCTGAATCAATTGGATCGCATGCGTGTGCATAATGACATGCATGTTGCTAAACCACTTGCATGTGATAAAAAACATTTCTCACTGTGTCTACTTCATGCCAGCAGTTGTGATGGATATGTAACTTGTACAGGCACAATTTCATTCGTGAGTGCATGTTGCAACCCTTGTTTTTCCTGTTCCTATTGCAACTCACTCGCTTGTCTATGTAGCTCAATGTTCTTCCTTGAGTTTCTGCTTCAACACATGCAACTCCTTCTTTGTTCCATTCTTTGTCTTCTAGGGATCTTCATGTCACATCATCGCCTCATAGCTTGAGTCTCCAAAGTTGTTTTCATCATCAACGGATCTGCCTGAGCTTGCAACTTTGTTCCAGCTTCGTGTTGTCAACAACATTCCTCTTGCATTTGTTGCATCTAGTATGCTACCTTTAGATGTTGTTCATGATGTTGCTTGCTGTGATGTTGCTGCTATCATATCTTGATGTCTTCGTGAGTAGGCAACTCATAGACACTTGATCGACTGCATCCGCAAGTGTGCTCTTAACTGTGTATTCGATTCTACTCTCCTGGAAACCGTTGTACTTGTGCTGCTGAGAGGAAAATGAACACCTATACCTGGAGACATGGAAAAAATCATGGTAAGAAATCTATCAATCAAAAAACAAAATGAACATGAAAACTTACTTGCAACATACCTATGTGATTGATCTTGAAAGTTGCGCAATTCCGACTAAGAGGTTAGGAGAATGAGTGCCCAATTTCGACTCAGACGTTGGGAGAATGAATGCCTAGACTGTGCAAGGCAGAGTCTGGGCTGTTGGGAGGATGATTGACTGTTGGAACTGTGCAATGCATAGTCTAGTCTAGTTGCTGACTACTGGAATTGTGCAATGCACAATTCCAGTTGGGAGTGATTGCAGGCTCAGGTATTGCATTGTGTAATTTTCTGGGCCAGTAGTCACTGTCCCTCAGAAATGTGTAAAACATTCCTGGAGGATAGTGGTTGGATAGGAATGTGCATTTCTGTTGAGGAAGACAAAGCCTTCCTTCCCTGGATTATGCAATGTTGTCTCAGTGAAGGCAGAGTCCGAGCCAACGTTGGCTAGACTCACCGCTGGGTAACTAAAAGTGAATGTGAATGTGAATACTTGACGATACTGAGTGTAAGAATAGTGAATGATCATGCGTAAAAACAGTGAATGGAAGATTCAGAAAATGGAACAACATGCATGTAGGTGAAGTGAGTCTCCAAATTAGCGACCATTCATGAAAAACAGTTTCATGCATGTGACGGCAGTGAGATGTTAATGAAAACTAAAACAGTGCTAATACAGGCTAGTATGTATCAAAATGACAACAAGCAATCACAGAAATCAAGTATACAATGTTCATATTATGTGAAACACAAAAAGCACCATAAATGCAACACAAGACATGGAAAGCGGGCTTACCCCAAAACAACTAATTTGAGCATGCCGACAACATCTAGATGTGATGTGGGATGTCAAATCTACAAGATTTATGTGAGGAATGAGCTTTGTGGTGTCCAGTTGATGAGTTTCGATAACATCGAGGTTGTGATGTGCATGCCACAAATATAGGGAAAGCGACACTTGGTGGGAGGTTTCTGAAATGATCGTCGCATGTCACCTTCAACTTCTAAAAATAGATCCCTAAAACAAGGGATGCCTTTGCATGCTTCCTTGGGAGAAGAAACCTATGCATTCAAGTCATTTTTTCTTAGTCCCGGAGGGAACTGACCAACTTAGTTGCACGTGCAAGAGACTACTCCACTGCTGGAAGAAAATCCGCATTTCTGGCCAGGAGATGGGTTGGATTCTCAGAGGATTTACACAATTTTTGGGCAGAGTAGCTAACTGCTACCCAAATTTGCAAAAATTATGGGCTGAGTAGCCTAGCTGGGAAGGATTGTACAATTTTCTAGATGAATCTTTCTCAGTAGAATTGTGCAATTTTGGGGCCCAGTAGGTTTCCAGTAAGGATTACGCAATTTGTGGAGGGAAGGTTGGTTTCCCTCCAAATTTGCACAAATTCTTGAAGGAGATGCTTAGCCTACTATTAGACCAATTTTGGATGAACAACCTATGAGGGGAATGCATGAAGGTTTGATCGAAAACCTGTCTTTCTGCAACAAAAACCCTAAGGCTTGTGTACTTGACGAAGCAAGACATGTTGTTGTGGAGGTTGTTAGGGAGGCCTCAAAATGAAGCTAAGGAAAACTTTTCTTAGTCTAGGTTGACCTATTAAACCTATCTAATTGTGGTTGAATATGGTTGACCTTGTAAAGCTAGTAAACATAGATCAAACTAGTAAACCCAAGACAACTTAAACCTAAGTCAACTTAGCAAACCAAAGTCAACATAGCCTCAAATTTTGATTTCTTAACACTGAAACTGATCTAATTCTAATTATAGTTTGCGTCAAGTGATAACTCTTTTATAGAAATAATTTAATATGCCAATAAAGTGATTAATATCATTCATATTGAAAAGTATATATAATTATAATTATAAGCATATTATCTCTCTCTCTCTCTATCTATCTATCTATCTATCTATCTATCTATCTATCTATCTATCTAATTATATATATATATATATATTATAATATATATATATATCATATATATATATGCATCGACGTACTTAGTAGTCAATCCCTATTGATGAATCTATAATGTTTTCCATTTAATACACAATGTTTGGAGAGTTAGATAACTCCCAATATAATTAAAGTCTCTTCATCATATTCAGGTAAATAGAAATTATATCAACATTTGGAATCTTTTCCTCTTAGCTTAAAACATCTTCATTACACAAATTGAAGATATTATATGCTCAGCATAGCTTTAAATTTCTCCATTACTTCAAGAGAAAAAACTACAATATTCAAGATTTAAAGTTATAATCAAGTCGAATTAGCTTAAAATATCAAATTTTGAGATACAAAATCTACAATAGTCGGGAATTAAAGTCATAATTTCCTCGTCTTAGCTCAAATTTCTCCATTATTTAGTAAAATATGAAATCATCAAGAATATTTTAATCTTTGACTAACTTATTTACAAAATGTGTTTTGTGGTAGATTCCCGGGAAAGATATTTGGAGGTCCTTAGTATGTGCATAGCAAGAAATTTTGGAAACACTTGCAATATGTGCGCCTGACCTAAAAATAGCTCCATTATTATGAAAGAAAGGCGAGAAATTATGGAAACAGTCGTAATCTACTCATTCAACCTAAAAATATCTCCATTATTCTGAAATAAATGCGACAAATTATGGAAACACTTGCAATATGCTTGTCTGGCTTAAAACTGTCTCTATTATTCTGAAATAAAGGCGACAATATTCAAAATTTAGCACAACCACATGTTTGATATATGTTTTTTCATACATTGATTGATATGTAAAAGGTGGAAAATTCCATTGATTGGTGTATATCAACTACATTTATTAATATGTTTGTGCTAGTAGATCGGGTATATTCTTAGACCATGATTTTAAAAATTGTTATGAAGGGTTGATGATGGTTAACAATGGTTGAACATGGTAACTGAGGGTTCTTGATGGTTGACCATGGTTGAAGAGGGTTGCTAAGATTGAAGAGAGTTATTTCAACATTTAACTATAAATTACTATGGTTGACCATGTAGACCACCCGACCATACTTTTCCATGGTTAATTATGTTAGCCATTTTGACCATGCCAAAGAATTATTTAACCAAGTTCATCATGGTTGAGCATATTGTCTACCATTAATTAATGGTTGATAATAAATGAACATGTTAAACCACATTAGTACATGTGGTTAACCATGGTTGACCAGCTAGAGTATGGATGTCCATGGTGACCATAGTTTATTATAGTTTAGTTTGTTTGAGCATGTTGACTATGATTAAACTTGTTGAATCATGTAAGCCTAGTAATGCAAGTTAAACTTAGTAAATCTATTAAACATAGAAAAATTAGGTAAAGCTAGTAAACATATCTCAATCTAATAAACATACGTCAACTTGGTAAGCCTAACATGTCAGCCTAGAAAAACCTAGTAAAGTGAAGTCAACCTAGTGAACCTAGTAAGCCAAGGTTGACTTAGTAAATATAGAAAACCTAGCAAAATTAAGTCAACCTAGTATACCTAGTAAAACTAGGTCAATCTAATAAAGATCGTAAACCTAATAAAGCAAGTAACCCCGGGTCTACCTTGTAAACATAGGTCAACTTAATAACTCTAATTCAAACTATTAAATCTAGTAAACCTAGTTGACCTACTAAATGTTATACACCCATTAAATTCAGGCCAACCTAGAAAATGTAGGTTAAATTAGTAAATCTAGTAAACCTAGTAATCATGAGTCAACCTACTAAACCTAGTAAACTTAGTAAATCTATATAGAAAACCTAATAAACCTAGGTCAACCTAGGTCAACCTAGATCACCATAGGTCAACCTAGTAAACACGTGTCGACCTAGTAAACCTAGGTTAACCTATTAAAATTGTTAAACCTAGCAAACCTAGGTAAACCCAATAAACATATGAAGCATATGACAACCTAGGTCAACCTAAGTCAATTTAGTGAACCTAGGTCTACATGGAAAACCTTAAATCTTAGCTAAACCTAGTAAAATATGTTTAAGATAGTAAACTAAAGTTGGCTTAGTTAATCTTGTAAACCTATTAAAATGTAAGTCAACCTAATAAAAATACGTTAACCTAGTAAATTGTGTAAACCTAGGTAAATTTGGTAAACTTATTAAACCTAAGTAAAACTCTAAACCTATGTCGAACTAGGTCAACCTAGTAAACCATGGTTAACATAGAAAACCAAGCATAACCTAGTAAAGAAAAGTCAATGTAAACATAGGTTGACTTAGTAAACGTAGTTCAACCCAGTAAACTTAGATCAAATTGGTAAACCTAGTAAACATAGGTCAACCTAGTAAACCATGGTTAAGCTAGTTAAATTAGGTAAAACTCATAAACCTATTAAACTATGTCAACCTAGTAAATTGAGGTAAACCTAGTTGACTATGGTTTATTGATGTGGTTGTCAGATTATGATTTTGTTTTTGTTCATCAGGTTGTGATGAAATTTCTTATCTATTAAATTACAATATTATTTTTTTATCATCATATTGTGATGTGATTGTTTTGTCTAATTACGACATTTTTTATTATTTGTCATATGACAAATTTGTTTGTTGTTTTTCACCTTACGAAGTTGTTTATTAGTCATTGCATTCTCACATTGTTTTCTCTTTCTCATGCTTTCAGTAATATTAAAGTTCATTCCCAATGTGACCATGGTTTACTTTGATGCTCATGTTGATTATGATTGACCATGTTAACTATAACCAACCATAATCAACCATACATTACATGTGGGAATGCATATATTAATGTATAGTTAATATGTTATCAATGTATAAAAGATATCTTAAACCTAGCTTAACCTAGTTGATCATGCTCGAATATGATTGACCAAGTAAACCTATGTCAACTGAATAAACCTGTTAAGCCTAGTTTAGATTGTGATGACATTTATTATTTGTAAATAACAAGTTCATTTGTTAGTAATCATATTTTGATGTCTTTTGGTATTTTTTACTTAATTTTGAAATGTTTTTTAATGTCACATTTTAATATTGCATATTCTGATATGGTTTGTTGATTGCCTCATTATGACATTTGTTTGTTGTTCATCATTGTTAGGTCACTATAATAATAGTTTATTCCCTTATAGTTATTGTTAATGTATCCCACTTATTGTTATTGTTGTGCTCATATTGTCCCCATATTATTATTATTGTGCCCCATAGAAGCCCACTATTGTTATTATTATGCCCTTACATTATTATTGTTATGTAGGCTCTGATTATATTGTGACCCCTTTGGCTCCTATATATAGAAATGAGTTTTTTTCATTTGAATCATCTAAGAATTTTTCATTTATCTAATGTAAAGGATGTTTCCCCCTCAAAGAGGATAATTTTTAAGTCATTGATCTATCTATTTGTGATTTTGTTGCATAACATTTGGTATCAGAGCTTTCGATTCTAGGTTTTCACTACTTCAAACAGGTCATTGTGGCATTTTCGCTATAACCTTTTTCTACAAAAATTTAGACACTGAAATTGCAACCACGTGCAACAAAAGTCTTGGTGAATGTCGTGTATGAATTTTAGATCTTGTCTTGCTATTGCTTTGGAGATATGATTCGAGGAAGTTAAGGTTTTTGCAGGCTCCAAAATTCCATCTCAAATAGGTGACCTAGGTAAAATTGTCATAACTTTCTCTTTGAGCATTAGATTTAAATTTCATAAAAGTGACGGAAAGGGGATTCACTGTAGCTTTTTGGGTATCATTTCAAGGTGTCAAAGGTCGAAAAGATCAAAGGGAATAACTCTTTCTTGAAGAATCCAATATTGGTCAGACTTATTGGGTTTAAAGAAGACTCAAATGGCTACTACAAGTCCAAATTATAGATCTTGGAGATTTATAATTACAAAGATAAAAGAGTTGCGATATATAGCTCCCAAAAAGGAAGAACAATGTATGTATTTTTTTAATTTTGCATAAGTTTTGTTTGAAAAATTAGTTTGAAGTGATTCAAAGGGAATAGAGAAGCATAAATATCAGTGTTTGATTTCAAAATATTTCGAAATAAAAAAATTTGACACACCTAGTAAGCAACCAGAAATATCTTCTATGTCACATCGAGAAGAGGAGAAAATGCAACATGATATCTCAAAATTATGAGACCAAATGCAACAAATTTCAATCTCGCAAAGAGTAACCAAAAATGAAATGGAAGCTAAGATGGATGGTTTGAAGAATGGTTTAAAATCAGACATGGAATATTTGAAGAATGATTTAAAATCAGACATGGAATATTTCAAGAATGGTTTCAAAGCAGACACGTAATGTTTGAAGGAAGGTTTGACAAAGTTGGTACAAGAAATGCCTCCTAATGGTGAAAAAGGTATTAGATGAAACTCATGATGAGAAAAAAAGAAATGTTAACCATGATTTCATAGACTCTAATGTTCGATTGAAGATCCACCATATTCCAAAGATCGATATGAGGAATATTGATGGCAAGGATCCAGTAACATGGATACTCTAGATGTACAAATATTTTGATCTCCATAATGTGAAACAAAAAAAATAGGTACGCATTACAACTTTATAGTTAGACCACAATCAGTTTGTATTGTATCAATGAATTTGTTTGATCCAGATTTAAACAGAAACACAATAAAATACAGAGATAACCATATACACAAAGATGCAGTGGAAATAATACTTCATTTCATTAATGGAAAATACTGAAATATGCTTACAACCGGAAATAGAAAATAAACCAGCTAGGGCGATGGTAGCTTATCTCTGAGAAGAGATGTGTGGCTACATGCCTCTGAACTGTGTTACAATGAGGCTCGAAGGCCTATTTATTGTTGAGAAACAATGGAAAAACCCTTCACATTCCAAAATCTAACCCTGGAAGATGAAACGCCAAATTGTGGGCCCCGTTTTTGGGTAAGTTGGTACATCAACTTCCCGGGGTCGCGAATTGGTCGTCTTATCTCCGTATGACGCGCATGATAGCCCGTTGGAAAGATCTCTCCGAGGACTACGACGGAAAAGACGATTTTTAGTCACGCATTTTCGCTGGCGGTAGATTTCCCAAAAAACGTCGTTTAGGGCCTCAAAATGGCTCCGGAAGTTTAGGACCCGAAAAACTGCTAAAAATAGTAAATTGTGCTATAATTAAGGAAACTGAAAAAAAACTGCACGAAGCACTAGAGGGGATCCAAGTCGAATTAGCGGGTGGCCACCAATATCCACTTGGATCATTGCTTCTCTTGGATCCTCTGCCTTCTGTAGTAGATGCTGTACCTGTAGATGTTTCCCTGCCCAAACAATCAAATCCTGATTCATGCCTTTCCTTGAACAAAGCTGCTTTAACCTTTTGTTTCTCATATTTGGCCTGCCACATATTTTTGTCCTTTAGCCATTTGAATGCTTGCTTAGAAAGTAATTCATTTCTCCGTTTCAGTCTGCCTACTTCTTCTTTTAATTTTTCATTTGTTTTGATCAGCTTAGCATTGTCCTTCTTATGTGCCTTGTTTTCTTCTGTTAATTGCTTTTCCAAGATTTTGCTAATTTCCAATTGATCAGTTAAGTCCTGGATTTTGGCCAAATTGATTTCCTTTTAAAAGTCTTGTGTTGTTTTCATTAATGATGCTGCTGCTGCATCATCATCATATGTGGAATCCTGTTCAAGGACTTCTTGTGCAATATCATGTTCTTCTTGTTTTCTGGGAGAATATGCCTCTACTTCTTTGTCTAAGTCAATGGGACTCTTATTCCTAAACCTCCTGGGAATAGAAATGACAAATATTTCAGTTTCATGCATGGCCATATTTCTAGCTCTTGTTCTTGGATATAAGGGGGAAGTCATCAAGCTCCTGTTTTCCTGTTCTATTTTGTCCTGTGCCTCAATAATCTGTTCAGTAAAATGATTTTTAATCATAAATTCTCTCCACACTATGCCCTGTGATCTCACCTGGTACTCCACTAGGATTTTGATTAATCCTTGATGGTATATCTGTGCTGCTTTAGGCCTGTGTTCCTGTTTTACTGTTTCAATCATTCTCACAAGACTCCTATATAGGAAATATGGTAAATTAATCCTGTCCTCCCCTCTGATGTGCTGTAGAAGTCTGACATGATACAAGTGGGCAATGCTATATCCGCGATCACAAGTCAAGAACTTTTGGATGACCAAGACCAATTCTCCCCATGGTTCATTAAACCACTCCCTGGGTATCCCTTTTGTCCTATCAAATGTCCCCTTCTGGTTTTTATCAAGGAAGAAAGTCCACGCTTTCTCCTTGAAGTGTAGGCCTTTGTAATACTTCTCCCCTATCATTGGCAAATCTAAGGCTTTGGACAGGTATTCTTGGGTTACCGGAACAATGATTTCCCCTACTCGAGTCTGGTCTTGACTGTAATTATTTATAAAGTCCTTGGTTATCTCCTCAGAATGGCCATTAAATTTTTGTAAAAAGCCTATCATCCCTGCCTGATAAAGTTTTTCTATAGTCTCTTTTCCCCAGCTTTCTATCTGAAATTTTGGCTCTACTCGGTTTGTCATTGTTTCTGTAAACCAATCAATGTAGGCTTCTGCTGTTACTAACTTCATTTTAACAATAAAAATTTATGACTATTATTCTTTTAAAATGAAATTCTGGAAGCAAAGAAGCTTACCTTCCTCCTCTGACTCAACTCAACTCTGACTTCTTTAACCTCTGTTATATTCCCTTTGCAACAACACTGTTTTAATCCCCTGTTTAATGCAAACAACACTTGTATACCTTCTGTTAATATACTGATCTCTGTTTTTGAACATTAAATACACATGCAACAATAACCATGTTTACTCATCGCCCAAAAAAACATGATTTACTGTGTATTTAAAACAAAAACTGAAGAATTTGGCTCTCGGCCTCATCATTAAAACCAAAATTCCCAAAATTTTCTCGGCCTAAGCAAAAACAAGGCTCTCAACTGTATCATAAAATTCTGAGAATTACGCTTGCAGCCTCATTATCAAAACAAAACTTCTCAACACACTCTTGTCCTAAGAAAAATCAATTATGAAGGCATTCGACTATAGCATTTGATTTAGAAAATATGTGTGCAGACTCATCATAAAAACCACAAAATGCAAAAAGGCTCTCGGCCTCAACCAAATATGCACAAAACTCTCGGCCTCAACTAAATATGCATAAACTTTTCGGCCTCAGCATGACACTATATACATATTTCGGCCTCAAAATATCTATTAAAAACACAACATTGTTGAATGGTTCAACAACCCGACTCCTTTTGGCAGCCAATAATACACATGACAATCCGGTATTCGATCCCCTGTTCTGGTCAAACCACAAGCATATATACATATTAACATGCACAGGCACATAATAGAGACCACCAATGCATCACAGCTGACAGCGCCCAGCAAAGGGTATGTTAATTGAAACCATAGTTAAACAATCAACGCACATGTAAACAACCTTCGGCGCTATATGAACTCTGCCTCCCCTATTTCAAACTAACTCTCCGTGTTTAATGCATCATATTCCATATTCAATTCAAATCCTTCTAACGTGTTATGCATGCAATATCTAAACTTTAAATGCTGCCTGTTTAACCACTGGTTGCTATACCAGTATCGACGCATAAAAATCTATTAATATATATCCATAAGTGCTATCAACTTAGAGATAACACGGGTTTATAGCATTACCTGACTGTCAATGAGCGCGTGGAATGTAACCGAGCGCTCCAAATCCCTATTACTTCGGTCAATTAAACTGATGGAAAGGCAGTGAATGTATCAGTTAATGACAAGCAATCACAACATATCCACAGTCGCCGAGCGTAAATAAACTCCACTCTTACCTTGCTGGATCCCGAAAATCGACTTTCTCTGCACATTAAACCCGGACTTCTTCTTTAAAATCGCCTCAAAATCATTTCATCATCCTTTTACTGTGCTGCGGCTTCAAACACCATTTCTCTGAGCTATGGCAATGAGGATTATGGTTTAAACAGCGCAGGAGATGTCAGTTTATGACTGTTTCAGGGCTGTACCACGCCTCTCATCCATTGGTGTTTCAATGCGTGGTTTACATGGCCGTCCTCTTTGACCAGTCGCCCGACTGTGTCATGAGGATGGCCGAATTATTGTTTCATACGCATAACCTTCCACCGTTACATTGTCCAATGACAACAAGTTGCCATGACACCGTGTCAAACCCGTACCTGTGTGCTGGCCTGTTGGCGTTTGTGGTTGGATACACAGAACATTCGAGAACAGAGACTAAGTATAACAGATAAAGCTTTAGAAGGACTTACTTTTAATTAAGACAGTCGCTTCCCACACCTCACTTCTGAATACAGGTATCCAATCCTCAGGCGACCATGCGCGACACGACCTCTCCTCGCGGGTCTTCACTTCAACACCTTACAGCTCAAGCCTCTTTTGGATTACAGGAACTGTCCTCAGACAGGCGGCCCAGTAGGCTTCGATATTAATAAAGGCAAGAGAATACAAAGCTTATTACAAAAAGACTCAGACTCACACAACTAGAAACACTCTCGATGCTCATGATGATTCTAACGATCTCCCAACACTCTCTTATATAGTATTATACCTATCTAAGACTGACGTCAAAAGAAAATAATTGAGGGTCCTGTCAGTATCTTTATCCACCGACGGTGTCTACTCAATTCTTTTCTGTACAAAGGAATCCTGTCACAACATGTGATCAACCTTATCACATTGCTGACAAAGATTCTACCAAGTGGGACTTCTTGTTTCCCAAAGATCCTCTTCGGACGGTCCTGGGGAGGGTTCGTAATCGTCATACTGTTGTTGATAGTACCGGGCCATGACTCGGTTGTATTGTTCATCGATTCCCTCATTCGGATCTTGTGCATCTGTCATTTCTGCTTTTTCCTTTTCTTGTATTATTGTTGTCCGGCTAGATGCTGCTGATGAAGATTCTCCTTTGCTGAGATTTGTTTTTATCTTGTGTAGGCCCTGTTGCTGTGGAGTATACAACGCTTCTTGCTTTTCCCATTTGTTCAAAAATGGAAGACCACTTATGTCTATGTCAAGAAACGAATCTTTAAAAGCACTCCGAGTTGCAGGTGATTTTTGTACTGCCAGCTCAACACCATCTAAAAGTTCCCACTTAAATATCTGGAACATATTTGTGGAACTTTCAATTGAATGCTGTATCCATAACCGACAATTTTCATTTAATTCATCTTTATTTTGCCATCCCAATTCAAATATCATTGATGTACATATTCTTTTAGAAATCATCAGACTTATGAGATGGATGACATTGCTGTTCCAATTTGAATGTGAGACTGAAATTGTTATTAAAGCCTTCTGATTAATTATAAACTTGAGCGCTTTAGGCTGACCCTGCAATTCATCTAATTTCTTGAGAATCTGCACCTTTTCTGCCAATCTTTAATTTCCAAATTCATGAAACCATTCAGCATGTTGCTTAATAAGCTCCTGATTGTTGCCAGTTTCAACATTACCAATTTTTTCATAGCTGAAGATTTGGTTAAAAGGATTTGGTTCAATGTTATCTCTGATCCTTAAACTATGAAAGTCCCAAGGATATGAAAATGTTTTTAAATATTGCACCGTTCTTTGGATGCACTGGGATATTCTGGTAGCTGGAATTTTTGTACATTTCCCTCCTCTAATTTCCCAATCTGCAAATCCTTCAAAAATCTCATATTGAGGGAAAGAATCAGTATTTGCATAGTTTTCATCAATCCTTTGGAGAAATGCTGATTCTAATTCTTCAAAAATATCTGGAATTTTTAATGAAACCAAATATTTTACCATCTCTTCCTTTATGGGTATTTCTTCAAGATCTAATATCTTAGCACCTGTGAATAGGCTGAATGCAAAATCTACACCACCTATGATCTGATAATAATTTAAAATCATGAGGGTCCAGATCATCTCTTTAGTGTAAACACTAGACCATAGATCATTGAGGCTTCTGAAATAAAGTTTGACTTTCATGTTGGGTAAAGAAAATATCTTTACCAAGTTATCATCTAAGCCCAAAGAGATACCTAAATTTTTTGATTTCCATGCTTGGCATTTGCGAATCCACATATTTCTTCTAAGCCTTAGTCCTACCACCTTTTTTATTTCATCAGTCATCCAACTGACATGGCTTTCCAGAATTCAGAATCTATCTACAAAAGTGGCAAAACTGTCATCTTCTGGTTTTTTACCTGGAATTTCGAAAACTGAATATTTACAAGTTATATACATTTTGTTCATGTCTCTTGTCAAAGAGTCTATCAGGAAATTTGAGTTACCTGGGATCCACTCAACTTCAAATTCGAACTGTTGGAACCAAATCTGCCAGGCTAATATTCCGCCTTTAGCAATTTGCCTTGAGATTTTGGCAGATAGGAAATATTTGAAATTTCTGGAATCTGTTCTAACCAAAAACTTGACGGGTGTAAGATATACCTCAAATCTTTGTATTCCGTTGAAGATGGCTAATGTTTCCTTTTCAGCAATGAAGTAATTCTTCTGACTAGATGTGAATTCTCCAGAAGCATATCCACAAAGATTCTCTTCGAGTTTACCTTCACTATTTTTTCTTTGTTCTAATAATACAGTAGCCCAAAAATCTAAAGAAGCATCTGTCTGCAGAATAAGCAAACCATCACCTGGTGGTTGAAGCTTTGGTAGATGCTGGCATTCCTCTTTCAAGCTTTTAACGGCTTCAATTGCTTCTTGTGACCAACCTTGCTTTTCATGTTTTCTGATAGGTGCTGTCTTTTCTGACAAATTTGGAATATATTTGTGAAGATAATTCAAGACTCCCAAAAATCTTTGAATGGTCTTGGTATCCTTCAATTCATCAGGAAACTGAGTCAATTTGGTTAAAACATGAGGTTGCATTTGGATTGCTCCATTAGCAACATTAATTCCCAGAAAATCCATATTTTCTTGAAACAGAGACAATTTTCTTTCTGACAAGACTATTCCATGCTGCTGAACTTCTTTTAAGAAAATTTCTAAATGCTCTAGATGAGTATGTATATCTGGGCTATGTACAAGAATATCATCTATATATGTAACAATAAAATCATATTTAGCAAAAATATAGTCCA
>APFE031455896.1:11817-31493 GCA_000404065.3 Pinus taeda
TTTACCATATATATATATATATATATAATATATAAATATTATTCTAACTTTAGCGAAAGACATTTTTCACGACCATTTTTATGGTTAATTTTAATCAAAATTCAACACAATTGTTTTTAAAATTTGAGTTTAAATTGTTTATTTTGCATAATTCCAGTGCCCCAAGGGTTTTTCAAGTGCTGCTCAATGTATTTTAAACAAACAACAAACAATCTTGAAATTGTATTATTGGATTTTAGTGAATTCCGGTGAAAAAAACTATTTCATCTATAAATTAAACTATATTAATCTTCATCTATGTGTGTATATATATATATTAGAAATGGTAAAAGATTATATCTTAAAAATGAAATAATAATTTGAGCAATCGATCACTAAAATCTAGAATTACCATTTATGAAAGAAATGTTATTGTTGGTTTCACTCATATACAAAACATGATTACTAAAGTCAAGAAAAGGATCGAATTCATGGGAAAGCAAGATAATGATCCCTGGCCATTGAGGCACTCTTCGATTTGCTAAAGTTGAAGTAACCGATTGATGTGAAGCGTGATACTGCTCTACATATTATAAGCAATGTAAATAGAAATCCATATTGATTAATCCAACATGTGTTACAAGCAAAGTTGTTAGAGCTAACAACTAAGCTAGACTATGTGCACTAATGCACCCAATAGAAGAATTACTCAACCTCCATATTGATTAATCCAATGCATGTTAAAAGCAAAGCTATTAAAGCTAATAACTAAGCCAAATTATGTGTCGTGCCCAATGAAAGAATTACTCAACCTTTCATGTGCTGGTCAAAATTTCAAAATCTAAATACTCAGAAACAAACGGAGGTTAGAGTTTGTATTTTCCAATGTTTTTATATGTGCTAATTATTATAAGTTAAGTATATAAGTTTTTTTATTTGTAATAAATAATTTTAGTTTTTTGAATTTTTATAAATTGTTATATACTGGTTTGGATTTATTTCAACTCTGGTTTTATTAAGTGTCGAGAGTGATCAAATTCCTTGAGGTGCAAACTTATTGTTGAGCGCAAAATATGAGGAAATGTTTGTACCTCGAGATATTTGATCCCTCTCGGTGCTTGATAGATTTGGATTTGAGATGGAAGTAGGCTGGTTTCCGTCATGCGTGGCCACACAAAATTTGTTGAATGTATGATTAAGTTTGATGAGTTCCTTCTCTTCTACATCTCATTCACATTGGACATGTATTTGAATTATATATATGAATTCTAACATATGACTCCTCACACACATAACACATTTAAACTTGAACTAATCGACAAATCATATAACAAATTTTTGATGTGCAATATTCATATCAACAAGAGTTACAGGTTGAGCTTGGGCATAAATATCTTTTAAAATTCTTTTTTCATAGTATTTTTTTCCGCATCTTGTACTATTCCCAAATTGGTTGAATATTCTTTTCTTTTTTGGTATGACATTTGTTGTTCAATGTTTTGTTTCCTCTTTTCTCATGCTCTTGAGCTGTCATTTCCTTTGCTTTTTTGTTGTTGATTTTCTCTTCAATGTGCATGTTCTTGTATTATTTGCTCGACACTCTTCAATTGTCATTTGTTGTGTCATTCTTTGCCGATAGGCTCTTTGATATATTCTTTGTTATTCAATTTGGTTCTTTCATCATATTTTGTTTTTAAGTTGTTATGTGTTGTCACTATCTTTGTTTCTCCATTTGTTGTTGACACTCAGTTATCATTTTTTATGTTTTCCTCTATTGACTTGCCCTTTGTTGTTCTTTTCTATTTAAGATGGATCTAGGCTGATGATTAAGATTGATATAAGATATTTCTTGTTCATGCGCGCGCGCACACACACACACACATATATGATGATGATTACTATAACATATAAATCGATGCACAATGTTAATAATTACTTTGTGCATACGCTGAATTCAATGCATTTAATGGAAACAATCAAATATGATTCTAAATTTTCGATGTGCAATATTTATATCAATGAGAATTATAGGTTGAGCTTTGTTAACTTTCTTTTTGTTGTCCATTTCTATTTCATACAGATCTAGGATATTTTTTGTTCATTTCTATTTAATATGGATATAATATGATGATTATTGTAACACATAAATCAATGTATATCTTCGATAATTACTTTCTACATACATTGGAATCAATGCATTTAATGCAAACAATCAAATAGGATTAGAACTCAAAATTTACATCGTCCACAGGGTCTTGCATAGACGGTGATTGGGTTCGCTGTTACAACACTTCTAGATTTTAAGTCACTGATTCAATTCCCCTCCCTATTCGGGTGTTATTTCTGGACATTACCATGATGTAGCCTCACTATTGCCAAACCTACAAAAAAAAGAAATCAACATTTACATTGAAATCAATGCATCTAGTGCAATAAAATGAAATAAGATTATAAATGAATATTTAAATTAGAATCAATACACCTATTTCAATAAAAAAAACAAAATAGTAAATGACAAAATAATCTAGAATTAAATTAGAAACATACATATGTCTCTTTACGCTTTTATTTGCTGAAAATGTTAATATTATAATATTATGTTCAATATAATATAATATTACAATACTATATAATGTAAATATTTTCTATGGCTAATTAACATTTTGTATTATATTGTTATATAGAATTAAATCTAAAATAATAACATATTTGTTAATAAATAAAGCCCCTATCGACTACATTGCAAATATTAATATATAAGTGAAGCCCCTCTCGACTACATTTGCAAATATTATTAACCTATGTAGAAATAATTTGTTCCTTCTAACTTAATAAGTGAACCATTAAGCAATTTAAAAAGTAATAAAATATAAAAGTTAACTATTGAGCAATTTAAAAAGTAAAAAAAATATAAAAAAATAGAATTATGGTTTTACTCCAATGTGAAAGGAAAGTCATGATAATACAAGTGCATCCCATGTAACACATTCTTTATTATTAGAAAAAGATGAAAAAAGAAAAGAAAACCTTTGAGAAATATTTAGACACCCACTTCCATCTACATAAATGCTCACCTTCAATTCCCATTTATATACTTCTTTGTTATGTAGATCTTAATATCTTATTTGCTGGCTCATTCTTTAAGAAATCTTGTTCTTATGTAGTGCTACAAAAACCAAGGGAGTGAAAAGGTGAACTTGCTTTTAGAGTGGTTGTAATTATACATAATGACAAATTTTTTATTTGGTTGTTACTATCAAAAGTGGGATTTCGTCTATTCGGGATTTCTTCTATTTGAGTATTAGATGCAGGGAGAAATTTCGTCTATTTGAATATTATAGGTAGGGAGAAATGATACCTATTTTGATCATTAAACATTTTTTAAGGTGTTTTTAAGCATCAACATTTAGGTAAAACATGTTATAGGTTTTAATTATTAAATTCTTTCTTATAAAAAAATAAAATATAACATTAAAAACCAATATAGGTATTAATATACAAATAATTATATATATATATATATATAAAAAGAGACATTTTGTCCTTGTTTTGAAACACTATATCCTTGACACAGAAAGATGTATCCAAGTTTTTGAGAGTGTAGGTTGTTATAGTTAGTTATTTTTCTGCCAACTTTATATAAATAAATTGTGTAAAATTTTTTGAAATTTCCAACATTTCATCATGGATGGTCATTGAGTGCAATGTTAAGATATTCCTTGATGTTAAGACACTTTTTGATGATAACTTGGTGTGTTATGAAGACACTCCTTGATGTTAAGGTTACTAGTCCAAAACCTACTCAATATCTATATAGTTAGTTATTCTATGTTACAATATATGGATGAAATTTGGTACATCATCTCTTGTCAAGATGTATAACCTCGAATATATGTACTTATGTGATGCAGGAGCATTCAACTCAATAATATCATTGTATTTTAGTAGACATAGGGGGTCTTGTATTTTAAGGTAGTTGGTTTCCTAAGTGTTGAATTAATGTAATTACTTAGGTTTTGAGTGATTTTAATGAAAATATGAATTAATTAAGTATTGTGAAGCATATTGTAAATGTTCTCGAATGTAGGAGAACATGAGAGAATCATGATAGTTGAGAGATTGAGAGATTTGATAATTAATTGTAAATCTTATATTAGGAGTTAGTTCATGATTTTGTGGATTACAGAGGATCCTTAGAGATAAGGAAGAGATTTTAGGATTTTTTTTGAGAAGTTTGTGGATCTAAACCAGGAATTGGTTGTAGAATCCTTTTGTATAAATGTAAGCCTAAAAGGCATAGTCAGGGGTTAGCTAATTAGTCAAGTCAAGTTAGTAGTTAGAGGTTGTGAGTTGGAGGATTGATTGCAAGCCTGCGGGCAGATTGTGAAACAGAGGCCACTGATATTGGAAATCAGGCCTGAGAGAAGAAATTGTGTAAATACCTATTTATTAATACAAACAACTCGATTATGAGTTTATGTGTGTGTATGGAGTAATTTAGTTATAATTTGTATATGAACTAGAGTAAATTCTATGTAACAGAAGTTTCATGTGAAGAATCAAAGGCAAAATATAGAGAAGAGTAACAGAGATGTGTGACGACTTTGTACACATCGACAGTATAAGAGGAAGCCTTTAAGGTTACAGTGAAGGTGAAGGAAGCATAAAGGTGTGAGAAGAATTAAGGAGGAAATTGTGATGCAGAATAGCTAAAGACCAGAACTCTGGAAGAAGCCCGAAACCACAGGAACACTAAGAAATGGCCTAAACATGAAGTAGGTAGAAAAGAACTAGAACCATTAGATCTTTTAGATCGACGGATTTGAATTGTGGAAGAAGAATGGCAGAGCACTGGACTGCAGGGATAAAAGAAGCGGGTAAAAGTTTCTAAATGAAAGCAAAATGTGGCAGAACCTTGAGGAATTTCAACAAATGTTAGATAAAGAGGACAATTGTGTTCTTAGAAGATGCAGATGAGTTGAAGCCTAGAAGGAGCAGAGAGAAGTGGTCAAAGGAGGTTCCAAAGATAGAGAACCAAGAGCTTGCCAAAAGACCAAGTACAGAGGAAAGGTTGGTGAGCTAAGTGGCAGCAGGAAGGACTTGCTGTTGCAAAGGCTTTAATGCAGCTCATAGGGAATGAGTGAGGAACTCATAGAGATGGAGAAGAAGACGATTACTGATAGTCATAGCAGAGGTTCTGAGGAACACCACAACGAAAGATAAGTGAAGAAGGAGAATGCCAAGGAAAATGGCAAGAGGATGAGTCAAGTGGAGTTTGACAAGGAGATGGTTGAGATAAGAGAAGAACTCGATGTGTTAACAATGCTGCTAGAGGAAAGCCAAAGACTAGGTTGGGTATTAAAGAAGAAGCCAATGAAGTGGCATAAGTTACAGAGAAGGCTACGATAGAAGCAAGTAAAGTGGTTGATAGAAAAACTCAAAGAAGCTGAGTTGGAAATGGAAGTGCCCATTTGTGACCCAGAGCAGTGTGAAGTTTTGGGTGAAAATGAAGACTTGAAGACTGAAACTTCAAGTGAGACCAAAGGATCACATGATTTTAAATCTCATAATTTGTGTATGTTTGCAGGTGAAACATGTGAAGAAGGACAATCTGCTGATATTGTTGTAAAGAAGGAAGAAGGCAGGCAAAATCTAAATTCTATTCTGAGAGAAGAATTAGAGAAGGATATCAAGCAATCAAGTGAAGGACTTGATGAGATTGAAGAGAAGACCATTGAAATATTTTTGCGTGATGTAAAGGACTTGGAACAACAAGAGGACTTGGTGATTGAATCATCAAATGAGATAATGAGGTCTTGTGTTTTTACAACTGACAAGTTGTGTGTGAATGCAGGTATTACAGAAGACAAACCATCTTATGGAACTGTCTTGAATGAAGCTGAAATTTGCCAAGCAAAGAATGATGATCACTGTCTTTCAAATGAAGATCAAGTTGAGTTATTATAGCAGAAGGAGTTCATAAATTCCTTTCTTAGTGGAAGAAATACCTTCAGTAGAGATGAGATAGTTATGTCTTATGATAAGGAATTTTCTATTGATGAGGACAAAGAGGAATTGATTTTCTTAAATGGCTGAAGGGAGAGTGATGGAAAAACATCTAAAACTATCACAGGGATGGAGGATCAGAATTTTATTCTAATCAAGAATGAAGAAGTAGTGTCAACAAGAAGTTACACTTGTGACAAAGAAGAAGATAGTGAGGATTGTACAGAGCTTTTAGGAGAAATTCCAAGTGAGATGGTAAATTGATGGCATGAGTTAAGTATTTTGGAGAAAAGGCTAGAAAACCGAAAAGTAAGTGTTCAGGTTGTAAAATCAGAACTGAATGAAAATGAAGAAGTTCACTACAGTGAACAAGGACAGGGAGACATCATTGAAACAAATGGTGTGGAGGAGAGACTAGCTGACAATCTCGTGGATTCCGTTGAGAATTCAAATCAGTATACTGATGTGCTGATGTTATGTTTAGATATTTTCTATGCTAGAGCAATTTATTTAAATTTTCACAGTTAGCAATCACATCAGCATTACGATAAACTGCAGATAGAACATAAATAGAAAACGCAAAAGACAAGCCAAGACAAGAGGACACAAGATATGGCGTGAGCTAGGGACAAACCCCACAATGTGTGGGGAAACCCTTTGATCAAATCTTCTTTTATCTTCAAAGTTCAACAAAGAAAGAGAGAGAGAGAAAGTACATTTACAACAAAAGTCAACACTTTGACTTATCTAGATCTAACATAGATCATTTCGTATACTGATGAGATCACTTGAAGACATTCTGCTTCAACCGATTCTCAAGGTGACTCCTTCACCCATCATCGAGCTGCATCTCATCCATTTGCTGCACCTTACTGTGTAGCATCGTCATGCTGCTCATGATTGCACTTATCATGAAGCTGCCCATTGCATCATTCATCACAGTTGCACCATTCTCATGATTACATTTACTATGATGTTGTCCATGCTCCCCGCATCATTGTGCTGCCCATGAACATGATCTTATTCATCATGATGATCATGATATATGCATTATGTTTCTCATACTACCCATATGCATCATACTGTTCATACTTCCCATGCTGCTCATACTGCCATATGCGTATATATGTTCATTTGTAGTGGATGCGTTATATATATCAGTCTCAGTGTATTGCCATCACCGTGTTGTATACATGACATGCGTATAAATAACAACGTTGAGTTTTCTACATATAAATAACAGCGTATGAGATTCCTTCATAGAATAATGTATCAATTCTCCGCTCAACGTGTAGAGACTGCATGGTAAGGTTTTATTGAACAACGTATAGATAATGTGGATAAGGTCCAGCGTATCGATTGTCTGCTCAACATGTATTCATTTCCTTGATTTCCCAACATGCATTCATTGCCTGCATGTTATATCATGTCCTGCGTATATGATTCGTAATGAACAACGTGAATATAACCTTGACTGGCCAGCGTGTGTTCATTGCCTCCACTACCCAACGTGTATCTACCTTACCTTGCTTTGACTGCGTCACTTACTGTATGTATCTGCGTTCCATAATATCATGACTGCATTCCATAATGAATTCCATGAATAGGCCTACATTGTTCAGTTGTTCCTTATGACTGTGGCATTATATGATTCATCACGTTGACTATCTTGCGTACGAGTCTCCCTGATCTGTGTATCAATGTACAACATACAAGTCTTCCCTGATTTGCGTATTAATGTCATCATATGTCTTCTCAGATTTGCGTATCAATGTCATCACAAGACTACGTATCAATATTTCAACCCTGCGTAAAGAACAACATATATGAACTGCGTAGATAGTGTCACAACGTATTAGGCTGTATGTACTGCGGCTAGCTATATATGTATCCCTTTGAATGTTGTGCGATATATCTCCATTGTTGTGCCATTTCAGTGTATATAGTGCATGAGTTTCCATGTCTGCATGGAATCCTTATTACAGTTAAACCATCCAAATATTTTCACTCGTGAGTATCTTTCTGCGTTGTATCATAGCCTGCGAATAGATGATTTCATAGACACAAATTTTGGGCATCACTTTGAGGGAAACACGTTGACTGTGATTAGAGCTTTATCTGCAGGTAGGGCTTCTTCTAGGCCAACACATTCTTTTGGTTTTCTCCTTCTCCAAAAACCCAAGACGTGGAGAGGAGATCACCTCAAGAATGTGTGCAAATGATATCAAATCCTCATCTATTTATACCAAAATGAGGATGATGAATAGACACGTTGGTTGGGCTTCTAGAGCCTACATAATAGCTGGTAAACTTGATAATAATTACATAAATAAAATAAATTCATATCTCCATAAATACTTATCGGAATTGGATGATGTTTGGATCAATCCTACACCTCTCGACAAGAAGGATCCAATAAAAATATCAACTGCCATAAATAAGCCAACCCACATGGATTTTGGCCCTAGTTGCCAATTTAACACTCTCTCTCAACTAGGGAGAACTCCATCCGCTGATCCATATGTCCGACTGTACTATCTCGGCCATTAGTGCCTTGCACTGCTCTGCCTAGCTCTACTCAACTCTGTTGGCTCTGCTCAGCTTTGCTGGCTCTGCTAAGATTTTTTCTGCTGGCTCTGCTGAACTATGAAGAAGAAGAATTGATCGAGAATGAGTCATATCATTCCATTGACTCGAAGTCAGTCTCAGAGTGCGTACCACTGGTCCCAGACCAGTCTCCACTGACCTGAAGTCAGCTTCATAGTAAGTACCACTCCTACCACTGGTCCCAGACCAGTATCACAGTGTCAGAGAGTGTACCACTGGTTTCAGACCAGTCTCAACTGACCCGAAGTCAGCGTCATAGTGTGTACCACTCCCATTGGTCCCAAACCAATATTGCACTGACACGAAGTCAGTCTCGGAGTATGTACCACTGGTCCCAGACCAGTCTTAGCGGACCCGAAGTCAGTGTCATAGTATGTACAACTCCTACCACTGGTCCCAGACCAGTATCGTAGGCTCAGAGAGTGTACTACTGGTCCCAGACCAGTGTCAACCGACCCGAAGTTAGCATCATAGTATGTACGACTCTCACTGGTCCCAGACCATTCGTGCACTAACACAAAGTCAGTCTCGGAGTATGTACCACTGATCCCAGACCAGTCTCAGCCAACCCAAAGTCAGCGTCATAGTATGTACAACTCCTACCACTTGTCTCAGACCAGTATCATTGATCCTAGATCAATGGAGGACATCCTAGCATAGAGAGTACGGTAGATACAATGATGCGTCCATCCGTACTACTATGGTCCCTAATTTCATTTCCCTGCTCATTGATCAGATGAGAGGTACTTCCCACGAGTCCCAGACTGCATGGGTAGGATGCCTCGACAGGAGAACTTAATCAATCCTGTCCTCACAGGAGAACACATCAATCCTACTACAATCGCCATGGAGAACACATCAATCCAGGCCACCATGGAGAACACATCAATCTAGGCCTCACAGGAGAACTAATCATCCTGCTACACAAGAGAGTGAATCATCTTATTTCAGTGTGCACCACCAGGGGAGGGTGAGTCACCCTGTGGTCGTATGTTGCTCCAGTAAGAACCGCAAGCCCCCGAGATCTCCCAGAGCTTAGTGTATGCAACATGCACGACCCTTTTACAAAGGTCTCTCGATGACTCCAAATCGTTCGGGAAAATCACAAATTTGATCTTTCCCCGGGGCTCTAACCTATACATCATCTCAGTGCAATGGAGCCTCCTTGCTCATTGACTTACCATATCCCAGATGATGTCTATCTGCTAGAGCAATCGACGAATACGATATTCCTCAATAATCAAATCCCACCTCTAGTTGTTATAGAGAATCACAGTGGCATGTGATCAAAATAGCTCACTAAAGAGCTTCCCCAACCAGATAGCTTAATATGAGATCATACTCGTAGATATATATCCAGTCTTGTCGGTGCTTTCAACAACTGACTTCTGCTTCCTTCTCATCCATGATATCAAAGCAGAATCCAAAGAGAAACAACACTAAGAAGTGCTCCAGTGATCCTCCACACTGTCTGCCCAATCAACATTTGAATAATCATACAATTTCATATTTCCAGTAGTGTATCTCAATCCATGAGAAAATGTGCCCTGAATACATCTCAGAAAATTCTTGGCATCAACCCAGTGAGGCTCAACCAAATATGAGCTCCTTGTGCTAACTACAAGATGTATGTTCAGACGGAAGTTCACCAAGAACTTTCCCAAGTTTGGTCCGACATCACTATCGTATAAATTCCTCGAGGTAGTGATAGGTTTGCAGTTTATCATTCCTCTTTCAGAATCAAACTCCCTCTGTCTCCTATAAATGTGAGGGTATGCACCTGTTAGAAATAGGTGCCGGTACGAGAGGTTTATCATCCACAACCTTCGAGTAATGGTTTGGATCGGTTTCACTCCTAGTGATTCTCAGCTGCATTAGACAGCTATCAATCCTCTCATACTACGCCCGAGGTGTTTTGCTTCAAGCCATTTAGGCTTTCTTCCACCTGTATACATGAGATTCCTTGATCATGATTCTCAAACTCCTTGGGTTGTTCCAATCCTATGTACCTGCTACATGAGGGGAATGGTCCCCTTGTAATATTTTCCTTCGATAGATTTTTTGACATGTACCTTCATGCTCCTTTTTGAATTCAGGCATCCTAGTCATCATCTGACTCGCAGACCTCCGGTGCTGAGTCAATGGACATGGTCCCCAGTGGACTTCCTGCAACTTGATACAACCCCGAACTCAAAAACATATTTGAAAGATCTATTTTCAAACACATACCTTTCCATTGATAAGTACCATCCTGTAACCTTTGACTTCCATTTCCGAGATGGACATCAGGTTCTTCTTGCGATTAGGTACATAAAAGAGATTCTGGGGTTCCTTGCTTTCGTGGAAGAGTCGACCATTTCCTTGATGCCCTGCTTTGCCAATCATTCCTTTGATTATTGAAGATGTCCCAGGAATGGTTGTTATCTTCATCAAGAGATGTGTCTCTGCCATTCAGACACTCCTTTGCATAACGTCCGAACTTATTTCAACAAGGCATCTGCCTTTCCTTCCACCCTTAGATCCGAACTTCCCAATGAAGTGATCTTTAGATGGGCCATCAGAAACTTCCGCTGCGCCATTCTGATAACATTCTCTGCTTCGCTTCACTAAGGTGAATATGAGGAACCATTGATCCTTCTGTCTTGTCCCAACTGCTTTGGGATTTCTCTTCACTCTTGCTTGGCATTGTCTTCACCTTAGCTCTGATACCATGTTAATTTAGTATGTTTATGGCAGAGCAGTCCATTAAAATTTTCACAGTTAGCAATCACATCAGCATTACGATAAACTGCAGAAGAACATAAATAAAACACAAGACATCCAGACAGAGGACACAGATATGACGAGCCAGGGACAACCCAACAATGGTGGGGAAAACCTTTGATCAAATCTTCTTTTATCTTCAAAGTTCAGCAGAGAAAGAGAGAGAGAGAAAGTACATTTACAACAGAAGTCAACACTTTGACTTATCTAGATCTATCATAGATCATTTCGTATAATGATGAGATCAGTTGAAGACATTCTACTTCAATTGATTCTTAAGGTGACTCCTTCACCTATCATCAAGCTGCATCTCGTCCTGCTACACCTTACTGTGTAGCATCGTCATGTTGCTCATGATCACACTTATCATGACGCTGCCCATTGCATCATTCATCACAGTTGCACCATTCTCATGATTACATTTACTATGATGTTGTCCATGCTCCCCGCATCATTGTGCTGCCCATGCAATTGATCTTATTCATCATGATGCTCATGATATATGCATTATGCTGCTCATACTACCCATATGCATCATACTGATCAAACTGCCCATGCTACTCATACTACCCATATGCATCATACTGCTCATACTGCCCATGCTGCGCATACTGCCATATGCGTATATATGTTCATTTGCAGCGGATGCGTTATATATATCAGTCTCAGTGTATTTCCATGACTATGTTGTATACATGACATGCATATACATAACAACGTTGAGTTTTCTACATATACATAACAACGTATGAGATTCCTTCATAGAATAGTGTATCAATTATTTGCTCAATGTGTAGAGACTGCGTGGTAAGGTTTTATTGAACATTGTATAGATAATGTGGATAAGGTCCAGCATATCGATTGTCTGCTCAACATGTATTCATTTCCTTGATTGCCCAGCGTGCATTCATTGCCTGCATGTTATATCATGTCCTGCGTATATGATCTGTAATGAACATCGTGAATATAACCTTGACTGCCCAGCGTGTGTTCATTGCCTCCACTACCCAGCGTGTATCTACCTTACCTTGCTTTGACTGCGTCACTTACTGTATGTATATGCGTTCCATAATATCATGACTGCATTCCATAATGAATTCCATGAACAAGCCTACGTTGTTCACTTGTTCCTTATGACTGCAGCATTATATGATTCATCACATTGACTATCTTGCATATGAGTCTCCCTGATCTGTGTATCAATGTATAGCATACAAGCCTTCCCTGATTTGCGTATTAATGTCATCATACGTCTTCTCAGATTTGCGTATCAATGTCATCACAAGACTACGTATCAATATTTCAACCCTGCGTAAAGAACAACATATATGAACTGCGTAGATAGTGTCACAGTGTATTAGGCTGTATGTACTGGGACTAGCTATATATGTATCCCTTTGAATGTTGTGCGATATATCTCCATTGCTGTGCCATTTCAGCGTATAGAGTGCATGAGTTTCAATGTCTGCATGGAATCCTTATTACAGTGAAACCATCCGAATATTTTCACTCGTGAGTATCTTTCTGCGTTGTATCATAGCCTGCGAATAGATGATTTCATAGACACAAATTTTGGGCATCACTTTGAGGGAAACACGTTGACTGTGATTAGAGCTTTATCTGCAGTTAGGGCTTCTTCTAGGCCAACACATTCTTTTGGTTTTCTCCTTCTCCTAAAACCCAAGACGTGGAGAGGAGATCACCTCAAGAATGTGCGCAAATGATATCAAATCCTCATCTATTTATACCAAAACGAGGATGATGAATAGACACGTCGGTTGGGCTTCTAGAGCCTACATAAGAGCTGGTCGGCTTGATAATAATTATGTAAACAAAATAAATTCATATCTCCATAAATACTTATCGGAATCGGATGATGTTTGGATCAATCCTACACCTCTCGACGAGAGGGATCCAATAAAAATATCATATGCCATAAATAAGCTGACTCACATGGAGTTTGGCCCTAGTTTCCAATTTAATAGCTGGCAAAGGAGGAAGAATCAGAGCAACATACTGATGTGTTTCCAAAGGAATAAAAGGCACAAAAGCCTTATGGTTTTTATTTTAATAATTGTTTTGTGAGTGCAGGTTTAGTTGCAGATGCTAGAGAAAATTTGGCACAGATGAGCAACCAAATACAAATGAAAGAGGAAGATTCTGTAGAAGTATTTAATCAATGGAACAAAGATGTTCAATTGTTGGAAAGAATGTTGGATAGTCAAGATTCAATATAGAAAGAGATAATCATGAAAGAGGGTAAGGATGAAAGGGAGGCAGAACAAGTAAAAATAAGCGAAGAAAAAGTAAGCGTAGGAAAAAGAGTAAGTGATAGAATTCGACAACTTCAAAGAGAAGAACAACAATTTTAAGAGTTAGTAGACAACAACAACAAACTGAAACAAACAGAAATAGGTAACAATAAGTGGCAAAGTATGGACCAACCCAAGGATGTGTGGGAAATGGAAATTGAAAAACTATGGCAATTGATGATGAAACAATCCATATGGAGAAGATTGATAGCAGCAAGAAGGATGATCAATCAGAACTTGAACCTGATTGACAAGGAGATGAAAATGAAACAGAAGACAATAGACATACAACAACAACAAAGGCGCAGAGCATTCAGACAACTACAAACTAAAGTTTGGGATCCTGGAGTTTTTCTATCAACATATGAAGACAAATGATCAAGAGATCATGAAAATTTTCTACTTTGGGAGTCTGATGCAGGGGCATTCTGCTCAACAATATCATTATATTTTAGTAGACATAGGGGGTCTTGTATTTTAAGGCAGTTGGTTTCCTAAATGTTGAAATAATGTAATTACTTAGGTTTTGAGTGATTTTAATGAAAATATGAATTAATTAAGTATTGTGAAGCATATTGTAAATGTTATCGAATGTAGGAGAACATGAGAGAATCAGGATAGTTGAGAGATTGAGAGATTTGAGAATTAATTGTAAATCTTAGATTAGGAGTTAGTTCATGATTTTGTGGATTACAGAGGATCCTTAGAGATAAGAAAGAGATTTTAGGATTTTGTTGAGAAGTTTATGGATCTAAACCAGGAATTGGTTGTAGAATCATTTTGTATAAATGTAAGCCTAAAAGGCATAGTAAGGGGTTAGCTAGTTAGTCAAGTCAAGTTAGTAGTTAGAGGTTTGATTGTAAGCCTACATGTAGATTTTGAAACAGAGGCCATTGATATTGGAAATCAGGCCTGAGAGAAGACTTTGTGTAAATACGTGTTTGTCAATACAAACAAATCGATTCTGAGTTTATATGTGTGTATGGAGTAATTTAGTTATAATCTACGTGCGAACTAGAGTAAATTCTATGTAACAGAAGTTGCATGTAAAGAATCACAAGCGAAATACAGAGAAGAGTAACAGAGAGGTGTGATGGCTTTGTACACACCGACAGTATAGGAGGAAGACTTTAAGGTTATAGTGAAGGTGAAGGAAGCATAAAGGCAGGAGCAGAATTAAGGAGGAAGTTGTGATGTAGAACAACTAAAGACCAGAACCCAGGAAGAAACCTGAAACCATAGGAACACAAAGAAATGGCCTAAACGCGAAGTAAGAAGAAAATAACTAGAACCGTCAGATCTTTTAGATCAACAGATATGAAAGGTGGAAGAAGAATGGCAGAGGACTAGACCGCGGGAATATGAGAGCGCGAAAATTCTTGATCGTGGTTGAAGGCCTGCAATCGATCTTAGTTGTTGATCACAAATTCAAACGCTTATGTCAAAGTCAACTATGGGGGTTGAGTGTTTGGTAATCCGCATGCTAGTTGAAGGGTCGCAGACAATTGGATCACTGCTAATGTTGTCCGTTGGATTAATATCACATCACATCATTCAGGGGTTAATGAACCTTGGCTGGAAGAAATTGCGATATGCGAGGTGCGATGATCGGATGGATCAATGACTGTCGGATTGAACAATAAGATTAACAACTTAGAGTGAAGCGCCTGTGTAAAAAGCAAAAGTCAATGCGGAAGTCAACTTGGGGCAGTTTGTTGTTCAAATACCAATTGTTGTTCAATTGCTATTCTATTGCTATTCAATTGCTGTTCAGTTACTATTCAATTGCTGTTCAATTGACCACCTGCGTCATTTTAAGCAAAAGGAGGAGGTACATTTATGTGAAGAGTGGTGAGTTTGTGATCTTTATATTGTCGAACAGGTAGCGAAAGAAGAAGGTGAGAAGATTGCAGCAACCTAGAGCATGGAGTGCTCATATGGTTCCATAGAAGAGAGAACCAGAGGGATGCCGAAAGACTAAGCTCAGAGGAGAGAAGCTTGGTGAGGTATCGTGTAGCAGACGAGACTGTTACTGCAGAGGTTTTGTTGCAGCTCACAGAAAGATAATAAAAGCAGTTCCATTGAGGAAGTGGGTAGAATTTCTATGGAATGAAGGAGAATATATGATCTGGAGGTCATAAATTTTTGTGCCTCGAGAGTCTGATGCAGGAGCATCTGACCACCCTTAATCAAAATTCAAAGTCATAACTATGGAGGAGGAGACGTGGATGTGTAAACTGGGAGCAAATTTCTGTTAAAAACGAGCTAATTTGATGGAATTTATAAGTCTCGAGAAGACTTAATTTAATGTATTTATTTGCCATGTATGTGAGTTGAGAGATTTAGGCGATTTGTGAGAGGAAATCATGATCTGAGATGATCCACAACTTTGTAATTTCTATATAAAGAGTCTTTGTGTGTGAGAAGAGATAGAGAGGGGCAAAAAACATTAGCATAGACAGAGAGTGTGGATTCAATGTAGTCGAGAGGAAAATTTGTGACTAAGGCTGAAATGCCTTAGACTATAATTATATTGGGTATAATATAAACTACGTGTTATGTGGATTTCTGTATGCCTGTGTATAATTTACATTCTTTACTGTGAGTTAAATTTCGTGTCACGAGATGGTTGATCGACCATCGATCACTGTAAGGATCGATGGCGATCTAACAATAAAATGAGTTAACTGTTGTATGAGTGTCATGGGTGTGTAGGCAGAGTATGGTAGAGATAACACTGTGTGATAACGAAATTCCATCATATGCGAACAAGTGTAGAGGGAGTCGTCAGATCGTTTAGATCGACATATATTAACGGCACAAGAATAAACATCGGGGGATAGAAGAGTACGGATGCCTTGATCATGGTCGAAGGCCCGCACTAAATCCCAACCATCGATTTCCTTTTCAATGCTTATGTCGAAGTCAACTATGGGGGTTGAGCATTGGTAAGCTGCGTGCTAGTTGAAGGGCCGTAGACTGTCGGATTGAATGGTATGATAAATGGTGGAGGATCAACAATCAGTTTCACATCGCAATATTTCATGAACCATGGCTTAAGGAATTGCGTAATGCGATGTGCGATACGAGGATGCTAAGTAGACCCGAGAAGTTTGTGGATGCGGGTTTAATCTATTTGAGGTCCAGTTGTATGTGTTCGAAGTGGGACCGATGTTCATTGACAGATTATGCATCATTCTGCTATTTGGTGATTGGCCAAGTTTTGTTTAAAACCTACCAATGTAACGCTTTCAATTGGTATAGGTGGGCCATAACCCACAGGCTCACGTAAGGCGATTATGAAAACCAGGGAAATTGCGTGTAGGCAGTTTCTCCTGCGTCATTATGAAAAACAATTAATACTTTCTATTTATATTTGAAAATATTTTAGTTTCCAAAATTATAATTAATTTATGTCTTAGATTGGTTTAGAACCTATGAATTATTTATTATTATAACTTAAGATAGTTTTGATTATCATTCAATTTGTTATCTATATTCACACCTTGAATATGAAAAAATTAGAAGACCTAACATGTAAAGGCTATTTCAACAAGTGTTGCAGAACTTAATCAACTTAATCCTATTACTTAAGTTAGAAATTATGCTCTACAAAAAATTGCATAAGAAAAATTAAAAGTGGTCAATAGGAAAATTGAATCCTATAGTCTTGTGAACTAAGAGATTGAGATGTGAAGTGGATAAATTAATTGCTTTCTTAGGCACAAAGACTTGCATAATTTTGGTGGGTAGTAACCACTAGTAAATTTACACATTTACAATTTTATTGGTGGGAAGTAATTCATCGTAACCTACCCTTACACCTACCCTCCTTCCCCTTTCATGGACTAGCTCAGTTCCTTGGTCACATTTTGAGTGGAGGTTCGCTACAACTATGGCTTCCTAGTCACTGTGCTATGTGGGAGGCCTTTTACACTAGCTTCATCCCTGAGTTATTGTTTTACTGTTAGGTGTGCTAGTTGTAGAGATTCAATGTATTACCAATGGAGTGTTGAAGGAAGGACATAGGAAGTGGTTGACCACCCATCAAAAGAGGGAATGGAAAATGAAATGAAAGTAATATCAGCAGGAAAAGGAAATAGAGGTAATATCAATGGACTAAACTGTCTCCTTTTCTTTTAGCACTTTATAACTTTGTGGTAAATTATATTTATCACAATTTTGGGATTGAGAAAAGATCGTAATAATACAAACCTGTTATATTTTCCCCAGTGATGAGTGCATAAATTGAAAATGGATATAATCAGGGATTTGAGCTTGAGCAAAAGGTTTTCTTATGACATCATGGGTCACAATGATTTCAGGGCAAATCCAAATTGTATAGGAGTTTGTCATATTTCTTTTTCCAAAGAAATCATTGCTGACTAAGTGAGGTCACGATGAGGTTTAGAAGTTGGCAAAAGCCAATCTTGCTCAATATGTAATCCTCCCCTACATGAAAGTTAGAAATTTCACAACCTTCACTGTGCACCCTAAAACTAGGTTTAGATAACTAGATTCTGATTGGTTATATGAAGAGAGGCTAGCTCTGTTTGGATGAGACCTGTCAGCTCACACCTCTCCTATTGGGCTATTACTACTAGTCCTTTGCCAACTTCTCCTATGACCCAAATGATGCGTGGTTAGGCTATCTACACTTATTCTCAATACAAAATCCATATTATCTTTTGAGATCATTTTCTCAGTGTGGTAGAATGTATCTTCCTAAGATCAACTAGAATTACTTTGGTACAGACTCCCATAGTTGTAATGTTGGTGCATTTGGATAATTTTGCAAGTGGAATATGAACACTAATGCAAATTTATAAAGGTGAGCACTTATTCCTCTGTATATTTAAATCTACAAGTTTGAAAAACAAGCACATAGAGACATTCTTTTGGTTCAATTTGGGCAACAAGGCTTCCTAGTTCATAATGATAACATCTAATGAGGAAGGAAACATCTAGCCCTATGAAACTTATATCAAGAAAGGAAATATCTAAATAATGTATTTAGCTTTTCCTATTTGGAAACTCATAAGAAAATAGGCATGTTCTAAATATGTATTTGTAATCACTTTAAAACGCTATCAAGCCTCATGATAATGACAATGAATATTAGAGTCTTTTATCTTAGTTTGTGTGATTATGTTTGATTCATTAGTTCTGAGCAGAGCTTTGGAAGACCCAACTAAGAGGTGAGGCTCTCTAAGCCTCACCTCAGATAAATTGCAGATCAATTGGCATCAGAGCATGTCAGTCCTCGATGTTTGATCTATTTTTTTAAATGCTCGTTTATTTAATGCCTTTTTTTTCCCACTCGTTACAGGTTCCCAGTTCCTCTTCCTCATTACAACATCTACAACACCCCTGACCACTTTTATTACAAGTCTGCAATGCATTTATAATTCAAGTATATCTCTGATGTGGCCTGGTTCTGTACCACACCCATAATTTATGAGTTTTTATATTAGGAGTAGCATTCAGAGTCGGTTCCCTTTGGAGACGCCCCCTTCCATCTCAATTTAGTAGGCACTTGTTTCACATTCATCAGTTTAAGTGTAGTAGCATTCGACTTGGGTTCATTAGAGATGTGCCCTCCCACCCTAGGTTATGTAGGCACCTACTAGTTCATCAACAATGAGCATTACATCACATTAACTTGAGCAATATTCAAAATCATTTTAGCCATGGCTTCACACTTAAATTGGGAGGTGGAAAGCAAGGACACTTTCCATCTAAACCGGGAGGAATTGGGCAGCGAGATTTCCTGGCTCATAATGGTAACATCTAATGAGGAAGGAAACATATATGCCTAGGAAACTTATTTAACTTTTCCTATTTGGCAACTCATAAGAAAACATGCATGTTATAAATATGTATTTGTAATCACTTTAAAAGGTTGTCAAAAGCTCATGATAATGGAAGTGCATATTAGATTCTTTTATCTTAGTTTATGTAATTGTGTTTGATTCATTAGTTCAGAGCAGAGTTTTGGAAGATCCAGCT
>APFE031455896.1:31503-46343 GCA_000404065.3 Pinus taeda
TATCTTCATCAAGAGATGTGTCCCTGCCATTCGGACACTCCTTCGCATAACGGCCGAACTTATTTCAACAAGGCATTTGCCTTTCCTTCCACCCTTAGATCCGAACTTCCCAATGAAGGGATCATTAGATGGGCCATCAGAAAGTTCTGTTGCGCCATTCTGATAACATTCTCTGTATTGACTTCACCCTAGGTGAATTATGAGGAACCCATTGATCCTTCTGTCTTGTCCCAACTGCCTTTGGTGATTTCTCTTTCACTCTTGCTTGGGCATTGTCTTCACCTTAGCTCTGATACCATGTTAAGTTTAGGTATGTTCTATGCTAGAGCAGTCTATTTAAATTTTCACAGTTAGCAATCACATCAGCATTACGATAAACTGCAGATAGAACATAAATATAAAACACAGAAGACAATCCAAGACAAGAGGACACAAGATATGATGCGAGCCAGGGACAAACCCCACAATGTGTGGGGAAAACCTTTGATCAAATCTTCTTTTATCTTCAAAGTTCAGCAGAGAAAGAGAGAGAGAGAAAGTACATTTACAACAGAAGTCAACACTTTGACTTATCTAGATCTATCATAGATCATTTCGTATAATGATGAGATCAGTTGAAGACATTCTACTTCAATTGATTCTTAAGGTGACTCCTTCACCTATCATCAAGCTGCATCTCGTCCTGCTACACCTTACTGTGTAGCATCGTCATGTTGCTCATGATCACACTTATCATGACGCTGCCCATTGCATCATTCATCACAGTTGCACCATTCTCATGATTACATTTACTATGATGTTGTCCATGCTCCCCGCATCATTGTGCTGCCCATGCAATTGATCTTATTCATCATGATGCTCATGATATATGCATTATGCTGCTCATACTACCCATATGCATCATACTGATCAAACTGCCCATGCTACTCATACTACCCATATGCATCATACTGCTCATACTGCCCATGCTGCGCATACTGCCATATGCGTATATATGTTCATTTGCAGCGGATGCGTTATATATATCAGTCTCAGTGTATTTCCATGACTATGTTGTATACATGACATGCATATACATAACAACGTTGAGTTTTCTACATATACATAACAACGTATGAGATTCCTTCATAGAATAGTGTATCAATTATTTGCTCAATGTGTAGAGACTGCGTGGTAAGGTTTTATTGAACATTGTATAGATAATGTGGATAAGGTCCAGCATATCGATTGTCTGCTCAACATGTATTCATTTCCTTGATTGCCCAGCGTGCATTCATTGCCTGCATGTTATATCATGTCCTGCGTATATGATCTGTAATGAACATCGTGAATATAACCTTGACTGCCCAGCGTGTGTTCATTGCCTCCACTACCCAGCGTGTATCTACCTTACCTTGCTTTGACTGCGTCACTTACTGTATGTATATGCGTTCCATAATATCATGACTGCATTCCATAATGAATTCCATGAACAAGCCTACGTTGTTCACTTGTTCCTTATGACTGCAGCATTATATGATTCATCACATTGACTATCTTGCATATGAGTCTCCCTGATCTGTGTATCAATGTATAGCATACAAGCCTTCCCTGATTTGCGTATTAATGTCATCATACGTCTTCTCAGATTTGCGTATCAATGTCATCACAAGACTACGTATCAATATTTCAACCCTGCGTAAAGAACAACATATATGAACTGCGTAGATAGTGTCACAGTGTATTAGGCTGTATGTACTGGGACTAGCTATATATGTATCCCTTTGAATGTTGTGCGATATATCTCCATTGCTGTGCCATTTCAGCGTATAGAGTGCATGAGTTTCAATGTCTGCATGGAATCCTTATTACAGTGAAACCATCCGAATATTTTCACTCGTGAGTATCTTTCTGCGTTGTATCATAGCCTGCGAATAGATGATTTCATAGACACAAATTTTGGGCATCACTTTGAGGGAAACACGTTGACTGTGATTAGAGCTTTATCTGCAGTTAGGGCTTCTTCTAGGCCAACACATTCTTTTGGTTTTCTCCTTCTCCTAAAACCCAAGACGTGGAGAGGAGATCACCTCAAGAATGTGCGCAAATGATATCAAATCCTCATCTATTTATACCAAAACGAGGATGATGAATAGACACGTCGGTTGGGCTTCTAGAGCCTACATAAGAGCTGGTCGGCTTGATAATAATTATGTAAACAAAATAAATTCATATCTCCATAAATACTTATCGGAATCGGATGATGTTTGGATCAATCCTACACCTCTCGACGAGAGGGATCCAATAAAAATATCATATGCCATAAATAAGCTGACTCACATGGAGTTTGGCCCTAGTTTCCAATTTAATAGCTGGCAAAGGAGGAAGAATCAGAGCAACATACTGATGTGTTTCCAAAGGAATAAAAGGCACAAAAGCCTTATGGTTTTTATTTTAATAATTGTTTTGTGAGTGCAGGTTTAGTTGCAGATGCTAGAGAAAATTTGGCACAGATGAGCAACCAAATACAAATGAAAGAGGAAGATTCTGTAGAAGTATTTAATCAATGGAACAAAGATGTTCAATTGTTGGAAAGAATGTTGGATAGTCAAGATTCAATATAGAAAGAGATAATCATGAAAGAGGGTAAGGATGAAAGGGAGGCAGAACAAGTAAAAATAAGCGAAGAAAAAGTAAGCGTAGGAAAAAGAGTAAGTGATAGAATTCGACAACTTCAAAGAGAAGAACAACAATTTTAAGAGTTAGTAGACAACAACAACAAACTGAAACAAACAGAAATAGGTAACAATAAGTGGCAAAGTATGGACCAACCCAAGGATGTGTGGGAAATGGAAATTGAAAAACTATGGCAATTGATGATGAAACAATCCATATGGAGAAGATTGATAGCAGCAAGAAGGATGATCAATCAGAACTTGAACCTGATTGACAAGGAGATGAAAATGAAACAGAAGACAATAGACATACAACAACAACAAAGGCGCAGAGCATTCAGACAACTACAAACTAAAGTTTGGGATCCTGGAGTTTTTCTATCAACATATGAAGACAAATGATCAAGAGATCATGAAAATTTTCTACTTTGGGAGTCTGATGCAGGGGCATTCTGCTCAACAATATCATTATATTTTAGTAGACATAGGGGGTCTTGTATTTTAAGGCAGTTGGTTTCCTAAATGTTGAAATAATGTAATTACTTAGGTTTTGAGTGATTTTAATGAAAATATGAATTAATTAAGTATTGTGAAGCATATTGTAAATGTTATCGAATGTAGGAGAACATGAGAGAATCAGGATAGTTGAGAGATTGAGAGATTTGAGAATTAATTGTAAATCTTAGATTAGGAGTTAGTTCATGATTTTGTGGATTACAGAGGATCCTTAGAGATAAGAAAGAGATTTTAGGATTTTGTTGAGAAGTTTATGGATCTAAACCAGGAATTGGTTGTAGAATCATTTTGTATAAATGTAAGCCTAAAAGGCATAGTAAGGGGTTAGCTAGTTAGTCAAGTCAAGTTAGTAGTTAGAGGTTTGATTGTAAGCCTACATGTAGATTTTGAAACAGAGGCCATTGATATTGGAAATCAGGCCTGAGAGAAGACTTTGTGTAAATACGTGTTTGTCAATACAAACAAATCGATTCTGAGTTTATATGTGTGTATGGAGTAATTTAGTTATAATCTACGTGCGAACTAGAGTAAATTCTATGTAACAGAAGTTGCATGTAAAGAATCACAAGCGAAATACAGAGAAGAGTAACAGAGAGGTGTGATGGCTTTGTACACACCGACAGTATAGGAGGAAGACTTTAAGGTTATAGTGAAGGTGAAGGAAGCATAAAGGCAGGAGCAGAATTAAGGAGGAAGTTGTGATGTAGAACAACTAAAGACCAGAACCCAGGAAGAAACCTGAAACCATAGGAACACAAAGAAATGGCCTAAACGCGAAGTAAGAAGAAAATAACTAGAACCGTCAGATCTTTTAGATCAACAGATATGAAAGGTGGAAGAAGAATGGCAGAGGACTAGACCGCGGGAATATGAGAGCGCGAAAATTCTTGATCGTGGTTGAAGGCCTGCAATCGATCTTAGTTGTTGATCACAAATTCAAACGCTTATGTCAAAGTCAACTATGGGGGTTGAGTGTTTGGTAATCCGCATGCTAGTTGAAGGGTCGCAGACAATTGGATCACTGCTAATGTTGTCCGTTGGATTAATATCACATCACATCATTCAGGGGTTAATGAACCTTGGCTGGAAGAAATTGCGATATGCGAGGTGCGATGATCGGATGGATCAATGACTGTCGGATTGAACAATAAGATTAACAACTTAGAGTGAAGCGCCTGTGTAAAAAGCAAAAGTCAATGCGGAAGTCAACTTGGGGCAGTTTGTTGTTCAAATACCAATTGTTGTTCAATTGCTATTCTATTGCTATTCAATTGCTGTTCAGTTACTATTCAATTGCTGTTCAATTGACCACCTGCGTCATTTTAAGCAAAAGGAGGAGGTACATTTATGTGAAGAGTGGTGAGTTTGTGATCTTTATATTGTCGAACAGGTAGCGAAAGAAGAAGGTGAGAAGATTGCAGCAACCTAGAGCATGGAGTGCTCATATGGTTCCATAGAAGAGAGAACCAGAGGGATGCCGAAAGACTAAGCTCAGAGGAGAGAAGCTTGGTGAGGTATCGTGTAGCAGACGAGACTGTTACTGCAGAGGTTTTGTTGCAGCTCACAGAAAGATAATAAAAGCAGTTCCATTGAGGAAGTGGGTAGAATTTCTATGGAATGAAGGAGAATATATGATCTGGAGGTCATAAATTTTTGTGCCTCGAGAGTCTGATGCAGGAGCATCTGACCACCCTTAATCAAAATTCAAAGTCATAACTATGGAGGAGGAGACGTGGATGTGTAAACTGGGAGCAAATTTCTGTTAAAAACGAGCTAATTTGATGGAATTTATAAGTCTCGAGAAGACTTAATTTAATGTATTTATTTGCCATGTATGTGAGTTGAGAGATTTAGGCGATTTGTGAGAGGAAATCATGATCTGAGATGATCCACAACTTTGTAATTTCTATATAAAGAGTCTTTGTGTGTGAGAAGAGATAGAGAGGGGCAAAAAACATTAGCATAGACAGAGAGTGTGGATTCAATGTAGTCGAGAGGAAAATTTGTGACTAAGGCTGAAATGCCTTAGACTATAATTATATTGGGTATAATATAAACTACGTGTTATGTGGATTTCTGTATGCCTGTGTATAATTTACATTCTTTACTGTGAGTTAAATTTCGTGTCACGAGATGGTTGATCGACCATCGATCACTGTAAGGATCGATGGCGATCTAACAATAAAATGAGTTAACTGTTGTATGAGTGTCATGGGTGTGTAGGCAGAGTATGGTAGAGATAACACTGTGTGATAACGAAATTCCATCATATGCGAACAAGTGTAGAGGGAGTCGTCAGATCGTTTAGATCGACATATATTAACGGCACAAGAATAAACATCGGGGGATAGAAGAGTACGGATGCCTTGATCATGGTCGAAGGCCCGCACTAAATCCCAACCATCGATTTCCTTTTCAATGCTTATGTCGAAGTCAACTATGGGGGTTGAGCATTGGTAAGCTGCGTGCTAGTTGAAGGGCCGTAGACTGTCGGATTGAATGGTATGATAAATGGTGGAGGATCAACAATCAGTTTCACATCGCAATATTTCATGAACCATGGCTTAAGGAATTGCGTAATGCGATGTGCGATACGAGGATGCTAAGTAGACCCGAGAAGTTTGTGGATGCGGGTTTAATCTATTTGAGGTCCAGTTGTATGTGTTCGAAGTGGGACCGATGTTCATTGACAGATTATGCATCATTCTGCTATTTGGTGATTGGCCAAGTTTTGTTTAAAACCTACCAATGTAACGCTTTCAATTGGTATAGGTGGGCCATAACCCACAGGCTCACGTAAGGCGATTATGAAAACCAGGGAAATTGCGTGTAGGCAGTTTCTCCTGCGTCATTATGAAAAACAATTAATACTTTCTATTTATATTTGAAAATATTTTAGTTTCCAAAATTATAATTAATTTATGTCTTAGATTGGTTTAGAACCTATGAATTATTTATTATTATAACTTAAGATAGTTTTGATTATCATTCAATTTGTTATCTATATTCACACCTTGAATATGAAAAAATTAGAAGACCTAACATGTAAAGGCTATTTCAACAAGTGTTGCAGAACTTAATCAACTTAATCCTATTACTTAAGTTAGAAATTATGCTCTACAAAAAATTGCATAAGAAAAATTAAAAGTGGTCAATAGGAAAATTGAATCCTATAGTCTTGTGAACTAAGAGATTGAGATGTGAAGTGGATAAATTAATTGCTTTCTTAGGCACAAAGACTTGCATAATTTTGGTGGGTAGTAACCACTAGTAAATTTACACATTTACAATTTTATTGGTGGGAAGTAATTCATCGTAACCTACCCTTACACCTACCCTCCTTCCCCTTTCATGGACTAGCTCAGTTCCTTGGTCACATTTTGAGTGGAGGTTCGCTACAACTATGGCTTCCTAGTCACTGTGCTATGTGGGAGGCCTTTTACACTAGCTTCATCCCTGAGTTATTGTTTTACTGTTAGGTGTGCTAGTTGTAGAGATTCAATGTATTACCAATGGAGTGTTGAAGGAAGGACATAGGAAGTGGTTGACCACCCATCAAAAGAGGGAATGGAAAATGAAATGAAAGTAATATCAGCAGGAAAAGGAAATAGAGGTAATATCAATGGACTAAACTGTCTCCTTTTCTTTTAGCACTTTATAACTTTGTGGTAAATTATATTTATCACAATTTTGGGATTGAGAAAAGATCGTAATAATACAAACCTGTTATATTTTCCCCAGTGATGAGTGCATAAATTGAAAATGGATATAATCAGGGATTTGAGCTTGAGCAAAAGGTTTTCTTATGACATCATGGGTCACAATGATTTCAGGGCAAATCCAAATTGTATAGGAGTTTGTCATATTTCTTTTTCCAAAGAAATCATTGCTGACTAAGTGAGGTCACGATGAGGTTTAGAAGTTGGCAAAAGCCAATCTTGCTCAATATGTAATCCTCCCCTACATGAAAGTTAGAAATTTCACAACCTTCACTGTGCACCCTAAAACTAGGTTTAGATAACTAGATTCTGATTGGTTATATGAAGAGAGGCTAGCTCTGTTTGGATGAGACCTGTCAGCTCACACCTCTCCTATTGGGCTATTACTACTAGTCCTTTGCCAACTTCTCCTATGACCCAAATGATGCGTGGTTAGGCTATCTACACTTATTCTCAATACAAAATCCATATTATCTTTTGAGATCATTTTCTCAGTGTGGTAGAATGTATCTTCCTAAGATCAACTAGAATTACTTTGGTACAGACTCCCATAGTTGTAATGTTGGTGCATTTGGATAATTTTGCAAGTGGAATATGAACACTAATGCAAATTTATAAAGGTGAGCACTTATTCCTCTGTATATTTAAATCTACAAGTTTGAAAAACAAGCACATAGAGACATTCTTTTGGTTCAATTTGGGCAACAAGGCTTCCTAGTTCATAATGATAACATCTAATGAGGAAGGAAACATCTAGCCCTATGAAACTTATATCAAGAAAGGAAATATCTAAATAATGTATTTAGCTTTTCCTATTTGGAAACTCATAAGAAAATAGGCATGTTCTAAATATGTATTTGTAATCACTTTAAAACGCTATCAAGCCTCATGATAATGACAATGAATATTAGAGTCTTTTATCTTAGTTTGTGTGATTATGTTTGATTCATTAGTTCTGAGCAGAGCTTTGGAAGACCCAACTAAGAGGTGAGGCTCTCTAAGCCTCACCTCAGATAAATTGCAGATCAATTGGCATCAGAGCATGTCAGTCCTCGATGTTTGATCTATTTTTTTAAATGCTCGTTTATTTAATGCCTTTTTTTTCCCACTCGTTACAGGTTCCCAGTTCCTCTTCCTCATTACAACATCTACAACACCCCTGACCACTTTTATTACAAGTCTGCAATGCATTTATAATTCAAGTATATCTCTGATGTGGCCTGGTTCTGTACCACACCCATAATTTATGAGTTTTTATATTAGGAGTAGCATTCAGAGTCGGTTCCCTTTGGAGACGCCCCCTTCCATCTCAATTTAGTAGGCACTTGTTTCACATTCATCAGTTTAAGTGTAGTAGCATTCGACTTGGGTTCATTAGAGATGTGCCCTCCCACCCTAGGTTATGTAGGCACCTACTAGTTCATCAACAATGAGCATTACATCACATTAACTTGAGCAATATTCAAAATCATTTTAGCCATGGCTTCACACTTAAATTGGGAGGTGGAAAGCAAGGACACTTTCCATCTAAACCGGGAGGAATTGGGCAGCGAGATTTCCTGGCTCATAATGGTAACATCTAATGAGGAAGGAAACATATATGCCTAGGAAACTTATTTAACTTTTCCTATTTGGCAACTCATAAGAAAACATGCATGTTATAAATATGTATTTGTAATCACTTTAAAAGGTTGTCAAAAGCTCATGATAATGGAAGTGCATATTAGATTCTTTTATCTTAGTTTATGTAATTGTGTTTGATTCATTAGTTCAGAGCAGAGTTTTGGAAGATCCAGCTAAGAGGTAAGACTCTCTGAGCCTCACCTCCGATCAATTGCAGATCACAATGTTAATTAGTCAATCATTTGCCATTGTAGTGGGTAAGCATTTGCTACGCATATATTCATATGATCGGTGATATTCAGTTGATATTATTGAATGGACATTGCAATCCATTAATGTAAAATCGATTTTATCAATGTCTGGTTACATAATAGCGACCACTCAGAAGGCCTACATTTCAGGATTATACTACATTTATTCCACATTAGTTCGGGTGATATTTATCATCCTCATGATATTTCCAATTTATTGATATTGTTTTAATTATAACTCTGACGATCAATTATGTACTGGGTGAAACTGAATATAGGCACCTTTTATGAAGATTTAATCGGCCCAATTATCACTAACAACTCTCACAAGTCTTATTAGAGCAACATAGTCTACACTACTTTCTGTAATACGTGAGCATAATAAATTGAATCTTTGGGTTGTAGGATGGAATATGGAGTTTCTGGGCGTTGTATATGTGGTCAACATATGAACTTTGAGCCAAAAATTTATTGAACTAGAAAGCAATCACGGCACTGGACATTCACTATATAAAAACAAAACTTTGATTGCTGTGAAAACCACACCAATATGACTATTAAGTAGAAAAGTACAGTATATTACTATATTTAACAATAAATTAAATGCCATGCTACATTTTTTTTCAGTAGAAAAAAAGCTGTATATTATATTGAGAAAAAAATGCCATGCTACATATCATCACCATGTAAATCAGCTGAAACTGTTTCAGATCATTATTTAGAGAGGATAGGTGGTCTACCTGAATAGAGTAATGGTTGTGCACCATATTGCAGAGTAGGTAGTGTGAGATACAACCATATTCTGCTTTTGTGCTTTTCATTGTTTTGTTTTCCATGTGCGTTGGATTTGATCGCTATTGATGGACCTTCACATCTCAGGAAACCATAGAAGTATAGGGTCAAGAGTCTCTGTAGTGATGATTTAATCTTAATCTTTTATCGTCACGAAAGTATGGTTGACGTAGTTTTCATCGTCACGAAAGTACAGTTGACCTTCACGCCAAAATGCCATGCAATTTATTACACCGAAAAATAAATGAAAACCATGAAAATATTTAGAGAAACTTCTCTTTACAAAAAAGATAAAATAGCATGAAAGATAAAATGTTGGGTTTCAAAGAAACATGTATGTATTTATAGAATTAAATTAAATATAAATTATTTATTAAATCCTTCATGAATACATACTATTAAATTTATTGCGTAATACAAAATAATATATTCAATAATTGATATTTAATATAATATATAAAATAAAACACACTTAAAAAAATAATATCTTTATATATATATAATTAATTAGGGCTCTAACAATTTAGTATGGGAGCAGATGTTGCTATATAACGTTATAATTTTAAAAATATAAATAATTACTTTTAAATGAAACAATATGAAATAGCAATAGACAAAATAAAATAATGTCTATTATAATTAAAATATTTCAATTTGCACTAATTAAAAAAATCATTTATGTTTTTTAGTATGAGCAGTGTTTTAAGATTCAGCGAGCTCAGAACCGACTCGGCTGAGCTGGTCCGAGTCAAGGCCTCACTGGGTTGACTCAGCCAATGAATCGGTTCGGCTGGCCATGTTATTACTGAGTCGACTGAGTTGTCTAACAACTCGGCTAGCTTGGTAATAACCTGGTCGGCTCGGTAATAACCTGGCCAAATCGGTAATAACCTCGCCGGGTTGAATGATAATAGCACGAAAACTCATAAACATCGATTTTTTATTTTATTTTTATTTTTGTTTTTTGGGGACCCCAAACACGTTTGCAATTTTCCTATAGTTTATTTGAGGTCCATTCGCCTCTCCTAAACTCTATAAAACCCACCCAACCCCTCTCATTTCCTCACAACCATCTCATTGCATTTGAGTGAGAATTTGAGTGAGAATTTGAGGAGTTGTGGAGTTTGTTTCTGGAGTAGCGTCTTGGGAAAGCATTGTAGCAGGAGTGAGGAGCTTCTTGAGCAACCATTTGGAGCAGCATTTCCTTTCATTTCCAAGTCAAAAAATGGCACCTAGAGTGAGAGACGCTGCTTCGGTATATGTTGAAATGGTTCATAGTTAAATGCATTACAAATTTTGCCATAGAAAAATTAAGGAAGGTCATGGAGGCATTAATAGGCTGAAACAACACTTGGAGGAGATTAGAGACCAAATTACTCCATGTGAATCAGATGAAATTTGGGAGATAAGGAAAGAATTGTTACCCAACTTTGAGAAGTTTAAAGAAGAAAAGGCTAGGTAAAAAGAGTTAGAGGCTGAAATTGGGAGGAAGAGGAATATACAAAAAATGCTGGCTACCAACCCCCATTTTGATTTTGAGGGTTCTTCCCCTATCCCTTGCACTGATGCATCCAACCCCTTCTGATATGTTCCTCCCTCTTTGGAGTCTATTCAAGAAAATGGTAAGGGTAAAATGAAAAAGAAGGGTGATATGAATATCAAAAGTTATTTCACTATCACACCCTCCTCTCCATCAGATGCACATGGTCCTTAAGTTAGTAAAACTTTGCAGCCATCTTTAGATGACCATTGTAAGAAAGAATTGAGGGAGACTTCTTGTGAGCCTATGTTTGATGCCATACATGCTGCTGGAAAAGGCTTCAAAGGCCCTACTATGCATGAGATAATGGGGTATCATTTGCAGAAGGAAATTGCCTCCATTAATGAGTATTTGAAAGATTTCAAAAAATCATGGGCAAGAACAAGATGTACCATCATGTTAGATGGATGGACTGATCAAAGAAGCCGTACCATCATAAACTTTCTTATCTTCTGCCCACAGGGAACTATGTTTCTAAAATCAGTTGATGCATTTGATAATGTAAAAGATGGACAATTGTTGTTTCAACTATTGGATGAAGTTGTTGAGGAGGTGGGGGTGGCTAATGTTGTTCAAGTCATCACAGATAATGCTTCTAACCATGTTCTTGCTAGTAAACTGTTAGAGGAAAAACACAAAACCATGTTTTGGACCCCATGTGTTGCACGTTGCATAGACCTCATGCTTGAGGATATTGGAAAATTAGATTGAGTCAAAAACACTATAGATCATGCCAAAAGCATAACAAAATTTATCTACAATCATTCACGGATTTTGAACCTGATGAGGAAACACACAGGGGGTAGGGATATTATTAGGCCTTCCATCACTAGATTTGCTACTCATTTTTTGACATTGCAATCTATGCTTTCACAACATAGAAACTTGCAAAAGATATTTTCTAGTGAAGAATGGAATCAAAGCCAGTGGTCTCACAAACACGAAGGCAAAAAATTGAAAAAGAAAGTTAATGAAGAAATATTTTGGAGAAAGGCAACAAAGATTGTGAAACTTGCTGAGCCACGGGTTAAGGTGTTGTAGTTGGTGGATGGGGAAAGATTGGCTATGGGCTTCATTTATGAGGCTATGGATCAAGCAAAGGAGCAAATAAAGAGGGCATACAAGGATAAAGTGGCTAAGTATGGGTCCATTTGGGCAATCATTGATGAAATATGGAACAATCAACTCCATCGCCCTATACATGCAGCTGGGTATTTTTTGAACCCACGGTATCATTATAAAGCTAAAGAGACAGGAGCTTTGAAGGAGGAGCTTAGAGATGGTTTGATTGACTGCATTGATTGCATGATCAGCTGGAGATACACCGACATGCCACAACCTTCAACAATGCCTCAGGTACCTTTGGGAAGAACCTAGAAAATATTGCAAGGGAAGCAGATAAGCAGGGTAAACAGAAATTTCAATTTTCAAATTCTAAATACTTATTTTGTTAAATCGTTTATAATTTGAAAGTTGGATATAATTTTTAATTTTGTTGAGCTAAATCATTACACTCCTATGTTTTTTGTAGCACAATGGTGGGAGGCTTTTGGTAGCCATTGTCCTGAATTGTAGAAGTTTGCAATTCGTATTTTGAGTCAAACTTGCAATGTTACTGGGTGTGAGCGTAATTGGTCTGTCTTTGAGAGGATTCACACGAAGAAGAGAAACCATTTGGATAAAAAACGGTTAAATGATCTAGTCTATGTCAAATACAACCTCCGACTCATGTGCAACCAATTGCTGATCAAAAGACCTGATTCAGATTCCATTGTGTTGGAAGACATTGATCCAACATCAGATTGGGTAGTGGAGAGTCATTCAACAGGGTTTCATTCTGATGAGGATATTGATTATGATTTACATACGATAGCATCACTCGAACATAATGTTTAGTTGAACACAGGTCCTGATCCACTTGTACTAGCCTCAGCCTCAGAACCATCAAGTCCTCCAGTTGCAGGCCCTTCTTTTGCTTAGCCACGACAGAAGTGCATATCTCGTCTATCTTAGTTTGCAGCTGCTGCATAGTCTGTTAGTGCTACCACTTCTACATTTGTAGTTGGAGATGATGATGAGGAGGACCCATGGGGCCCCCTGTCTAACTTTGATCTAGATTTTGATCCAGATGATCTTGGCTCCTCTAGCAGTAGCCAGTAGTATTGGTCACAATTTACTTTTGTTGTAGATGCCATTTCTAGCCTCCTTGGTTATGTGTTTTTGTTTTGATCTCTATATCATCATCATGTATGTATTTGATAATGTACTGGGTGCCATTTTGATATAATGGATATATTCATGAGCCTACTTTGATCATATGTTGTCTTCTATTTATATTCTAACGCTGTGTATTTGGAAACATGAATGAAAATATTTAAAATTATGTTCTTTTATAAAAATAAATAAATATTTAATGTATTTTTTACAACGACTGAGTCATTGAAATCGAGCCGACCAAGTCGATACCAAGTCGGAGTCAGAGTCGGAGTTGACCCCCAGCCGAGTTGGAGTCGGAATTAGAATTTTAAAACATTGAGTGAGGAAGAAATGTAATTTTTTCAAATTTAATATGAAGATGAGTAGGAAAAAAATAATTTACTTTTGAGTACGATAAAGAAATGTAACTTGTTCACTACTTAATATGAAGATATAGGATGATAATAATATTACATGATGCATAATTCATTCCTAAAACAGAAAAATATTAATGGAAAAAAATATTTTATAGTTAATCTAGTAAAATATTTTAACATGAAACATATAGAAATAGAAAGATTGAGAGAATTCTTATTCCATTAATAGTTTCTTTCTAATTCAATGTATGAGGGAGATTTGTAATTATTTCAATATTTAATATGGATTTGATACGTAATATTTTAGAAAATACTAATAATAAAAATAATAAATATATGAATGCAAGAAAAATGTGAGGGGGTGTGCTTTAACATTTTAATGTGGAGAACATGAATTATAAAATGTTTCAATTTCAACTACATATATAGTATACGAGCCTAGATGCATCTTAACTCTAGATCTACCAAGCTCCAAGACGGAAAGAAGTTTGCATCTCAAAAGATTTGATCTGTCTTGAGACTCAAGAGATTTGTTAGACTGGGGGTAGAACCAAAGATTCTTCTTCCATGCATGCCCTAATAAAGTCTATAGAGACAGATTTAGATGTTAAGAAAAAAATTAGAAAATTCTAACTATTGAACACGTATAGACACCAAATTAGAAGCTACCAAAAAAGAGAAGGAACAATTATTGTCCCTGATAATTGAGTAGAATAAGTAGATTGAAAATTATGTGCAAAAAATTGAAATCTTGATAGAAGCAAAGACTAATCATGTATGCCCTTCATCATCCTCAACACCATCAACACTAGTTGATGTTTCTGAGAAGCGAGATAAAACATTGTCAACTTTGAGTATAAAGGATCTTGAAATTGAAAATCTCAAGAAAATACTCATGGTGAAGAATTCTTAAATTGATAATCTCGGAGATGAAGTAGCTAACAAAATGCAACAATCAATATAGATTAGGACCTAAAAGTAAGGTTGCAGAAGAATTGGATTGGTTAAAGAATTGACTAGTGGGAATAAAGCCTTTGGTTGAAGCAAGACAAATTCTTTAGACATACACGTTGAAATATGGCAACAAGAATATTCCAATTTAATTTGTCCTTGAATTAAATTGTGAATTAAAATCGAATTTAGTCTTAACAACTACTTGGAATTAATTAATT
>APFE031455896.1:46363-90238 GCA_000404065.3 Pinus taeda
CAAACTATTTGAGGAACTAATAGTGAGTTAACAGTCAGTTGATGCATTAATGCACTCAACTAGTGCTACTCTAGTTAATTGAAGGTTCCCTCATTAGAAACACATGCATGTCTATTCTGAGAAAGACCCAGTTGAGATTAATATTCAAGGACAATGTACTATCAGTTGCATATGTTTTCTCATGGAGAAAACTCATGCATGCAGTCAAGGATTCATACTTGATGATTGCGCAATTTTGAAGGCTTGGTTTTCCACTTGGTAATAGGCTAATCATCCACAAGGAACAACACAAGGAAATAGGAGCTTGGAGGGCAGAGAGGAAGGTTGGAGAGAAGCCAAGATTTCTTGTAAGCATCTGTGAGGATTTTACTGAGAGCTGACTAGCTGTGAGAGCTAAGGCTTTGTATAATTCCTATATATTTCCACCATGTATGATAATACAATAGTGTGGGGTTTTTGGCTGAGGCTTTCCCCAAAGTATTTTCATGTGTATTGTGCGATTGATTCTTCTTCTTCTGGTTATATTGTTCAACTCGATCTTTAAGCTTCCGCAAATTAATAGTAGAAGTAGGTTATAGTATTCTGCTTTGATTTATATTGCATTATCAGGTTAACTTATCACAAGTTTTCTACATGGTATCAAAGGTGTGAACAATATGCCGAGAAAAGAATTCGAAGTTTGAAGTTCGGGGTTGCAGGTGCAAATCGAATTCATATCATACTTCAAGGTTGGCTAGTGGCGTTCTATGGCTTGAGACTCGAGTATGCTTTGGAAGGCAGCTCAAATTACATAGTGTGGAAAGATAGAATGGAGACTGTATTACAAGACAATGACTTGAAGGAATTCATTGATCAAGAAATCCCGAAGCCAGCTTCAACTAATGCACAAGAGTTGGCTGAGTGGAAGAAGTGTGTGGCGAAGGCGAGATGGATCATCCTTGAGGGAGTTTGAGACCATGTTGTCTCGAGTCTCCATGGGAAGGATACTCCATTTTCAATGTGGAAGACATTGAAGGACCTCTACCAGAATAGTAGTGACCAGAGGAAATTGGCACTCAAGGATAAGCTTCGAAGAATCAAGATGGAGAAGGGCGATACTATTTCCACATAGATGAACAAGCTCACCACCTGCAGAGATGAGCTTTCCACATATATGGTGAGCCTCGCTCTCCTTGGCATTCCAAAGAGTTGGAATAGCTACCAGGACTCTGTGAATGGAAGGGAGAAATTGCCGGATTGGGAACGAATGTGGTCGGATCTTATGCAGGAGCAGATCAGGAGGAGCACATGAGATGATTCTTCATCCAAGAATGATGATGAAGAAAATCTGGCCTTAACAAGTAAGGCAAGGAAAGGGAAGGGGAAGGCTTCCCATTTCAAATAAACTTCTTCTCATGGAGGGAAGAAGGGTGACATGTCTAAAGTAAGATGATTTAATTGTCACAAGATGGGACATTATGCGACAAATTTCCCATCGAAGAAGTCCAAGAAGGGATCCTCGAAAGGATCGAAAGGTGAGGCATTAGCCTCTCAGTTCGAAATGGACTTTACCCTCATCGCATGCATGGTGTCATCGATGATGGGTTGTGTCTGGTATCTTGACAATGGAGCCTCATTCCACATGATCGGTGATAAAAAATTATTCAGTGCCTTGGAGGAGAAAGACCTCAAGATGCACACAGAGATGGGTGATAACGGAAGGTATAGTGTTTCAGGAGTGGGCATGGTTGCTTTTTAGAGGGAGCATGGAGCTCCTCTCACTTTGACAGATGTGATGTATGTGCCTAGACTGAAGAAGAACTTGGTATCAGTCACGATGTTGGAGGACATAAGCTACAATGTTGTCTTCCGTAAAGGAAAGAAATTCCTAAGACACATAGCCACGAGTCAGACCAAGAGGATAGGGATTTGGGTGAAGAATTTATATAACTAGATGTAGATGATTGTGCAACATTAAGTACGAAAGAACAATTGGTGCAAAGCCAAGAAATTGGCGAGTTGTGGCATAGGCAGTTGGGCCATTTGCATCATGAAGATTTGAAGATAATGCAACAAATATCTACAAGACTTCCCAAAGGTAAACTTGAGCAAGTTGACACATGCAGAGGTTGTACCTTGGGAAAGTACACCAAGTCTTCCTTTCGTGATCGAGACAATCAAGCAGAGACTATCTTAGAGAGAGTTCATACTGATTTGTGTGGACCATTCTCGACGGCATCCACCACGAAGCAAAGTTATTATGTGATTTTCATTAATGACTATTCTCGTAAATGCTGGATTTATTTAATGCAGAAGAAGGACCAAACTTTCACAAAGTTTTGTGAGTTCAAAGCTTTGGTCGAGAAAGAGTCAGGGAAGAAGATCAAGGCCTTGAGAATCGAAAACAGTAGAGAATATGTCTCTCAAGAGTTTAAGGACTTCTGTGTAGTGGAAGGAATTAAACGAGAGTTGACGGAACCTCATAACCCACAACAAAATGGGGTGGTCGAGAGGAAGAACAGAAGTACTGTAGGGGCATCACGGACAATGTTGCATGACCAAGGTCTACCACTTCACTTGTGGGCTGAGGCATGCACCACAATGGTCTATTTGCAGAATAGAGGCCCGCATGGCATGCTTGGGATGAAGACACTAGAGGAAGCTTTCTCTGATAAGAGACCAGATGTGGGTCACTTCAGGATCTTTGGCTCATCGGTATATTTCCATGTGACAAAGGATGCATGGAAGAAGCTTGAGCCGACAACAGAGTTGGGGATATTTGTGGGGTACACTGATACACCTCACAACTATTGGGTGCACTTGCCTACCAGTCGGAGGATAGTGGTTTGCAGAGATCTCAAGTTTGATGAGCAGAAGGCCATGCGAGTTTCCGTTGAGAGGGAGCTCCAACTATAGGCTATGGAGGAACTGTTGGTTCCTAAGGAGGAGGAGCCTTTGACTGATGCAGAGTAGCCGCATGCAGAAGTTCCAGGAGTGGATACATCCACTCAAGCAAAGTCTTCCAGAGATGGATGGAAGCGCACAAGAGAAGCTGAAAGATTGTTGGAGGATGCGAGAGAGAATGTGGGAGCACCATCTTCTCAGCGCAGGCAGAGGAGGTCACCTAAGAGGTACACTGGATACATGGCCCTTGCTGGGGAATGTGTTGAGACTGAGACAGCTTCCATTAAAGAAGTAGTGCAACAGCCGATTTGGGTTGATGCTATGGTGGAGGAGTATGACTCCATAGTTCGTAACAGTGTTTGGGATGTGGTTCCAAGACCGGAGAACAAGTCAGTTGTGAGTTCCCGTTGGCTTTACAAGGTAAAGAACGCTGCTGATGGTAGTGTGGAGAAGCATAAGGGAAGATTTGTTGCCCGTGGCTTTTCACAGGTTGAGGGGATTGACTATGATGAGACTTTTGCTCCTGTCGCAAGGTACTCATCTATTAGATCTATGTTGGCACTATCAGCACAGATGGGTTGGAAGATCCATTAGATGGATGTGAAGACTTCATTCCTCAATGGCCAGATTGAGGAAGAGGTGTACATAGAGCAGCCAGAAGGTTTTGAGATCTTCGATCATGAGTTGCATGTGTGCTGACTCATAGGAGCATTGTATGGGCTGAAGCAAGCACCTCGTGCTTGGTACACCAGGATAGACAACTACTTCACCGGATTGGGCTTCACAAAGAGTGAAGCGGATGCGAACTTGTACCACATCATGGTGAAGGGTAAGCTGTTGAACATCGTACTTTATGTTGATGATCTCATATTGACTGGTGATGATCAATTGATCGTGTTCTGCAAGGAGGACCTTGCAAGAGAATTCGAGATGAAAGACATGGGTCTCATGCATTACTTCCTTGGCATGGAAGTGTGGTAGAAGGATGGGGAGTTGTTTGTGTCTCAGGGAAAGTATGCCAACGAGATACTAAGGAGATTCCACATGGATAAGTGCAAGCCCATGCAGAATCCTCTAGCAGGCAATTGGAGGAAGGAAGTTTTTACTTCAAGAGAAGTGGTAGAGGCTACTATGTACAAGGAACTTGTGGGTTCACTGATGTACTTAATGAACACATGACCAGATTTGTGTTATGCGGTGAACCAACTAATTCAAGAGATGGTTCAGCCTACCAAGATGTTTTGGAAGGCGGAAATGCATGTACTGAGATACCCCAGAGGCACATCTTAGTATGGATTATGGTACAGACGAATAGAGGGAGTGAAGCTATAAGGCTTCATTGATGCAGATTGGGCAGGGAGTCCATCAGATCAGAAGAGCACATCGGGAGGGATTTTCAACCTTGGGTCAGCGACAGTTTCTTGGTACAGCAGGAAACAGAGGTCGGTTGCACTCAGCTCGGTAGAGGCATAATACATGGCTGCAAGTCAGGCAACATGTGAGGCCATCTAGATACGGAAAATCCTAGGTGGTTTGTTTGATCAGATGATGGATCGAACTGTGATCTATTGTGATAGTCAGAGTTGTATCAAACTATCTGAGAATCCAGTATTTCATGATAGGTCCAAGCACATCGACATCCGGTATCATCATCTCAGAGACTATGTAGCGAGGAGGATCATGTTGCTACAATATATTTCGACAGAGGAGAAAGATGCTGACATTTTGACAAAGACATTGTCAAAGTGTAAATTTGAGTTCCATAGAGATAGGATCGGGGTGGAAGATAATCCCTTTCTTGTTGAGAGGGAGTGTTGAAATATGGCAACAAGAATATTCCAATTTAATTTGTCCTTGAATTAAATTGTGAAGTAAAATTGAATTTATTCTTAACAGCTACTTGGAAATAATTAATTAATTTATTTTAAATTAATTAGTTGCAGAAATTCAAGTTAGAATTCTTTCTGAAGTCATGCAAGAGTTATCTCTTAAATTAAGGAGATAAGATTGAGTTTTATTTGAGTTGTAATTAATTAACTTAGTTTCCTGAGTTAAGTCCAGTTAAATTAGTTCCAAACTGTTTGAGGAACTAATAGTGAGTTAACAGTCAGTTGATGCATTAAGGCACTCAACTAGTGCTACTCCAGTTAACTAAAGATTCCCTAATCAGAAACTTATGCATGCCTATTTTGAGAAAGACCCAGTTGAGATTAATTTTCAAGGACAATGTGCTATCAGTTGCATGTGTTTTCTCGTGGAGAAAACTCATGCATGCAGTCAAGGATTCATCCTTGAGGATTGCACGGTTTTGAAGGCTTGGTTTTCCACTTAATAATGGGCTAATCATCCACAAGGAACAATGCAAGGAAATAGGAGCTTGGAGGGTAGAGAGGCAGGCTGGAGAGAAGCCAAGATTGCTTGTGAGCATATGTGAGGATTGTACTGAGAGATGGCTAGTTATGAGAGCTAAGGCTTTGTATAATTCCTATGTATTTCCACCATGTATGATAATACAATAGTGTGGGGTTTTTGGCTGAGGATTTCCCCAAATTATTTTCATGTGTATTGTGCCATTGATTCTTCTTCTTCTGGTTATATTGTTCAACTCAATCTTTAAGCTTCTGCAAATTAATAATAGAAGTAGGTTATAGTATTCTGCTTTGATTTATATTGCATTATCGGGTTAACCTATCACATATTTTCTACAATACATAGTGACAAATGTCAAAAATATGGAGATTTATTAGGATCATTGGAGATGAATTAGAATTAGTCTACAATACTGGATAGGTCATTAAAAGAATTTAGGTAGAGCTAGGAGACAAGCCTCACATTTCCTCCAAAATAGTGAAATTCCTCAACTCCAAGAATTGAGAGCATTTAAGGTCTTCGGGTGTTGAGGAAAAAATTTATTTCATAATGGAGGTGAATAAAGTTTCAAACAAAATAAACTTTGTCCAACAAACTCAAGACAAGTGTAAACTAGTAAAAAATGAGGTTGACATATTCAATTCAAGATTTAATGTTTTGAAAGAAATGGGCATGCCCTCTTGTTTGGATCACAATAACAAGTTAATGTCTCCAGATGCATACAACTAGAATTTTTTAAGAACAAGAGAAAATTCAAATAAGTTTTTAGATATGAGTGTAACATTGAAGGGGCTAACTATAGTGGATGAATTAATGGATGACTTTTACATTCATTGTCATGTTAAATTGTTGTTCTCAACTACTCCAACCTATCAAAAGTATACAGATGTGGATATCTCTTATAGTTTGATGATATTATACAACTAAATAGTCGAGTCAAATTGGGAGCATTTGGCTAAATTTTCCCCATAAATATTTTCGATTCCAACAACATAATTTAGTTGGTGATCAAAGGGATAAAAAATATGCTCAAAAATAAAAGTGATAAAATTCTTCTGAAACTAGTGCCAAATCATAGATCTGATCGTTATGATTCCAACGACGCTTGAATCACCTCAATTCAATATTGTATGAGGAAGTTATCACGTTCTGAAGTTTTTGGGAAATAGTAAAAATTCAACTTGCAGGGTTGATTGGGCATTATACGGATGCCATGTGGTAGTTCGTATGTTGAAGTGGTGTTGACGTCAGTTGGATGATTGCACGTTATATAGCTAAATAGGACATGACACATGGACCAACCGTACAAAGGAAAGTGACATGTTTTTATTGGTTGGTAGTGATTTAGTTTGGTCCAATCATGGAGTGACACATGGCCCAATAACAGGGAGCAACGTGGTACTCCGGATGAGGCCAAAATTTTGGTTATGGACCGGATGACCTTCTGTGGGTTTCAACCCGACGACCTCTGACAACACAATCCACTGTTCCATTATTATCCCACATTGTTTCTTATAAATACATAGTGGGCTAGTTTTATTTAAACTGTTCCAGCTCCGTTGTTGAGGGGGAGGGCCATACCATTGGGCATGCCTGACCGTCCCAACCGCAAGTCACGTGGTTACACCACGACCGTGACATAAGGCAGGAGGGGCAAGAACATGTCACCTTGCTCGTGCACAACCCTTGGTTCTGTTGATATAACATGACTGTTGGTTAGAGATGAGGAGGGGTGGGTGCGTGGCACCTTGCTTGCACCTAGCCCCCAATCAAATTAACCCTAACACAACTAGAAGTGGGGTCGGCGAGGTGCGTGGCCTATGGCCCATGCCCCACAGTTATACTACTGCCATATGGCCGACCCGAGGGCAAAAGAATAGGGGCATGACCCTATCTATGCGACTAACCGTTCTACAAATTGCACCAAAATTGATGGGATTTGTGGGCCGAATGCGAAAAATGTAATTGTGGAATTTTCACCTTGAAATCCCACCAAAAACAATTTTCATTGCCAGTTTTGACAGAGGGACAAATTTGCAAAACAGTTAGCAGAGAAATGAAGGAGGCCTAACTTGGCCATTTTTAGCCCAAGAAGAGCATACATAGGGGTTTTTGGGTGTTCTCGACAAAATGACAGTGTTATTTTTGCAATTTGAACATTTATGTTGACGTAATTTCACATTTGAGAATATAATTTAAGGGGCCAACATTGGAAGCTGGACCTAGAGATATAGCCCAGGAGGGGTGAACTTCATCATCAAATTGCTGTTTTGTGATGTTGCTTGTTGTCTATTTTTCACTATTAAAATTTGCAAAATTTAATTTAGTTTGTATGCTTTTGCAATATCGATCCATTTCCCATAATACATAAACTAGCTTGCAAAAATTTACATCAAACCTTCAATTTTAATTGAATCAGATCAATTTGGTATCAGAGCATGGTTGTTGTGAAGGTTTGACAATTTTTACAAGTGTTTTCTTGAATGATTACAATGTCTAAATTGAAAAGAGGAGAATTAGTGCTTGAAGAACCAAAACTTCAAATTGGTTCAAGGAAGTCACAAAAATCCAGCAATCATGGCACATGAAGAAGGAAATGAGCTAATGTCTAAGGATGAGAGATATTTTAGAAAGGCTTTCTATGATATGTTTGAGATGGTGAAAGTGTTGTACAATGAGAGGACAACAAGGTTGCATGGATAAAGTTATAATAAACCAAAAGGTAATGGTGGTGATGGCAGCACGTCTCCACCCTCACCTCCTCCTTCACCTCCATCCTCACCTCCTTTTTCACCTCCTTCATCTCATAGGCCTCCTCCTCCTCCATCTCCAAACAAACATGCTAAGTCTCCTTTTATTAAGCTTGATGTCAAGTTTGAATTGCCTATGTACAATGGAGAAGTAAATGCCAAAAAATTAGATAATCGAGTTCTTCAAATTGAAGCCTATTGCAGGATTCAAAAGATTGATGATGATGTAAATAAGATCCAACGTTCTTCTCTTTGCTTGAAAAGTGCAACCCTCATCTAGTGGGAGGCCAGGGCTTAAGAAAATTTGAAGAAAAGCGCTAAAATTATCTCTTATTGGAATGATTTTATAACTGCATTAAGAAAGAAATTTTATCCATTAGCTTACACGCAAAAAAAAATTATGGATTAGAAATTTTTTAGACATGCCAAAGGTCAGAGTGTCCAAAGTTACACACAAAAATTTAGAAGAAGAGATTTAATCTTGGGTGTTGATTTGTCTTCACAAGTTACTCTCCTTAAATACATAGGTGGATTACATAGTTATTTGAGACATAATATACTTATGTTTAATCCCACCAATCTCGATGAAGTATGTGTTTAGGAAACTCATTTAGAATCAAGAGGCAAGAATGTTCCTCAAGAGACTAGTAATAAACATTTCAAATATGGAGACAAAGGAAAGGTGAAGTTTAAAGGCAAAGGAAAAGATAATGGTAAACTGTTAAGAAAGAGGGATAGAAACTTACGTACAGAAATTATTCAAAAGAAGGGCACGATGAAGACCACTGTTGGAAATTACATCCATAAATGAGACCAAACAAGTTAAATAACAAGGGGAAACAAAAGAATGCTTCTACAAATCAACAAGATCTAGGATCTGATTCAAGTGATGAAACCAAAATTACAACCATGGGAATGAAAGTTATAGCTTCTAACGCAAGTACTGGTTCTTCTAGTAAGCCCATTGAATCTGAAAATGATAAAGAAGAAGTGAAAATTTTCATATAAGGGTCATTACAAGATATACTAAGGTTGATACATTGTTTGATAGTGGATCTAAAGTCAATCTTATCTCTGAAGCAATTGTCAAGAAACTTGATTTAGAAACGAAAAATCATACTAAACCTTATCCTTTGTGTTAGGTATGTGATGATGCCAAATTACAAGTGATAAGAAAATGTAAACTCAAATTTTCCATCATTGCTAATTTTATTGATGAGGTAGATCTTGATGTTATACCACTTGATATTTGCAGGATTGTTTTAGGGAGCCCATACTTGTATGACCAAAAATCCATATTCTATCATCATGAGAACAAATCCCATATTTTTAAAGACAAAGTTGAGTATATTGTTAGAGAACATCAAAAGCATATGAACTTCTCTCTTGTTAGTGTTGGTCAAATGAAAAGGATTGTAAATGCTAGTAAGTATTTTGTGTTATTGATGATTAAAAATAACGATATTGCCAAATATGAAGCTTTCACAGGATGTGATGCTAAAATTAAGCATGAATTGGTTGAAGTTGTTAACACTTATTACAAGATGTTTTAAGAACCTGAAGGCTTACCTCCAAAAAGATGAATCCAAAATGAGATTCACTTGCAACATGATGCACCACTTCCAAATATTGGCATGTATAGAATGTTAGTTTTGGAGAATGCATAAATCAAGAATCAAATTCAAGAGCTACTTGCCAAAGGGGTCATCATACCTAACACATCTCCTTGTGGGTCTTCTATTGTTTTGGCTCCAAAGAAAGATGGTACATGGTGTAGGTGTGTGGATTTCCAAGTTTTGAGAAAGATCACGGTAAAGAATTGCTATCCTCTTCCTCACGTTGATGATTTGATAGATTAGTTAAAGGAAGATGTTTAATTTACTAAGTTAGATTTGAGAAGCAACTACAATTAGATAAGGATTATTGAAGATAATATTTGGAAAACTACTTTTAAGACAAAACACGGTTTGTTTGAATGGTTAGTTATGCCATTTGGGCTTTGCAATGCACTTGAAACATTCATTAGAGTTATGAATGATGTATTGTGACCATTCCTTGATGATTTTGTCATAGTCTACTTAGATGATATTCGGATTTTCAGTAATACTCGTGAAGAGCATGTCAAGCAAGTGAAACAAGTTTTAGATGTCTTGAAAAGAAAAGTTGTAATTGAAGATGTATAAATGTGAATTTGGGAAAACCTCTTTGTTTTATTTGGGTCATATTGTAGGAGGTGGTGAATTGAAGATTGATCCCTTAAAAGTTGATGTCATTGTGAATTGGCCTAAACCTAACAATGTAACAAAAGTTAGGAGCTTTTTGGGAGCATTCCAATATTGGAGAAAAATTATCGCTAACTTCTCACTAATTGCAGCACCATTACATGCTTTGACAAGTGTGAAATAGGTCTTTCAGTGGGGAGGAAAGCAACATAAATCCTTTGACACTTTGAAAGATAAAATCAATACAAGTCCAGTTCTAACACTTCCAGAACTTAAGAAGCCATTTGAAATTCAAACCGATGCAAGCAGATATCCTATGGGAGTACTTTTGATGTAGCATGGTAAGCCAATATGTTATCATTTTGAAACCTTTACTAATGCAATAATTAACTATCCAATTTATGATAAATATTTGTATTCTTTGGTAGAAAGCGTGAAGAAATGGAAGCATTATTTGATGGGTAAAGAAACAATTATTCATATTGACCATCCAATTTTGCAATATTTACAATCCCAAACCAAGTTACAATAAGCTAACATTTTAGGTGGATGGGGTTCCTACAAAAAATTCATTTGGTAATCAGGTAAAGAAACGTATATACAATAAAGTTGCAGTTATGTTATCAAGGCCTATAGTTAATGCATATGTTATCTTAAACATAACTCAATCATGCATAAAAGTTACATTGAACAATATTCTCAAGATGAATATTTTAAAGATCTTTATGTAACTTTGAGTGAAGGCAATCATGTTGAAGAGTTGGATTATCATGTTCATAACAAGTTTTTGTATCATCTTGGAAAGTTATGTGTTCCACAAGGTGAAAGAATCAATGTCATAAGGGAAGCCCACACTTCTCTTACTGCTGGCCACATTGGTGTAGGTAAAATAATTGTTCAAATTCAGAGGTATTGTTATTGGCCTCGCATGAATGAAACTATTTCAAGATATGTAAAAAGATGTTCCATGTGCGCTACTAGCAAGCTAGGAAATATGAAATTGGGTTTGTACACTCCACTTCCTATTCCTTCTTGTCCTTGGGAAAGAATTTCTATGGATTTTGTGGGGGGACCTTCAATGTCTAAGAAATGTCATGATTATCTATATGTTGCTGTGGATCACTTCAGAAAAATGTGTGTGTTGATGCCATGTAAGAAACATGTTACAATTGAACAAATCACATATATCATTTCCAAAATGTATAGGTTCACTTTGGGTTACCGACTTCTATCATTTTTGATCGAGATTCTCAATTTGTTGGGAAGTTTTGGTCAAGTTTATGGGAACTCATGGACACAAAGTTGAAGAAGAGCACCACATTTCATCCATTAACATACAACTAGGAAAAAGTAGTGAACATAAAAATATTGCATCTCCTTCGAGGATATTGTGGTAAGTATCCTAAACTTTGGGATGAGCATTTGAATTACATCCAACATTCCTATAATCATGCCAATCATTCATCTACACAAATATCTCCATTTGAAGCTTTTTTGGGTTATTTGTCAAAGTATCCTTTGGATTTCATCTTTGGTGAAGATATTGCAATAGATGGATATAGTGACGTGGACAAAGCCAAACATTTCATTGAAAAAATTCAGCTAGTGCATCAAAAAGGTACAAGAACAACTAGAGAAAAGCAAAGCCAAGTACAAAGCAAGACATGAAAAGCATTAGGTTGATTACGATTTCCATGTGGGAGATCAATTTTAGTTGTCAATCAACAAAAAAACATTACAAGGTGAAGGTAAAAATCTCAATCCAATCGGATATGGTCCTTTCAAAATCATGGAGAAGATTTGTAACAATGCTTTTCGACTAGATTTGCCACCATATATGCAAATTTATTCTGTTGTGAATGTGGAAAACTTGAGATTGTATGAGCCTCCAATGATTGATGATCAAGAATAGAATATTCATATTCCATTTATAGAATATTTTTCTCATAATTATTTAAATGAGTTGTGGGAAGATTCAATTCTTGACAGGAGGATAAGGACTTCACACAGAGGCGATGTGGAGTATCTTCAAGTGGGGATCAGAGGTACAAATCCAAGTAAATCAAGGTGGATAGAGATTGGGAAAATGAGGGCGTTGTGCCCTCACTTGCTGAGTAAAAACAAAATTTTAGTGGTCCAAAAGCTTCCAGTGGGGAGGAATGATCCAAGGGATCAAAAATATGCTCAAAAATAAAAGTGCTCGAATTCTCCCAAAAATGACATAAAATATTAGATCTTGTCATTCTGATTCCAACGATGCTTGAATGTCCTTAACCTGACATCGTATGAGGAAGTTATTGCATTTTGAAGTTTTTGGCAAAGAGTAAAAATTAAACTTGTAGGTTTGACTAGGAAATATAAGGATGCTACGTGGCAGTTCGTATGCTAACGTAGTGTTGAAATTAGCAGGATGATTATGCAGTATAGAGCCAATGAGGACAAGACACGTGTCCCGACCATACAAAGGCAAGTGGCACATTTTTATTGGTTGGTTGTGATTTAGTTTGGTTCAATCACAGAGTGACACATGGCCCAATATCAGGGTGCCACATGGCACTCTAGATGAGGCAAAATTTTTAGTTATGGATTGGATGAGCCTTTGCGGGGTTCAACCCGATTACCTCTGGCAAAAAAATCCACCATTCCACTCTTACACAACATTGTTTCTTATTAATAAATAGTGGGTAAGTTTTATTTAAACTATTTTGGTTTCGCCGTTGGGTGGGAGGGTCGAGTCGGCGAGCACACTCGACCGACCCAACCCCAATTCATGTGATTAAATTGTGACTGTGGCATAAGGCATGAGGGGGGGTGGGGTGTGTGTGACACCTTGCCCCTGCCCATCCCTTAGTCACATAAATCGAAACGTGACCAGGAGTAGGGTCGATAGGAATCGTGGCTTATGGCATGTGTCCCAGAGTCATATTACTGCCATACGATCGACCCAAGGGCATAAGTATAGGGACGTGACCCTATTTGTGCGACTAACCATTTTACAAATTGCACCAAAATTGGCGGGATTTGTGGGCCGAATGCGCCACTTGTAATTGCGAAAAATTTTCCTTGCAAGCCTGCCAAAAATGGATTTCGTTGCCAGTTTTGACATAGGGATGAATTTGCAGAACAATTAGTAGAGAAATGGAGAAGGAGGCTTAACTTTGCCATTTTTCAGCGTTTTTGAGCCCAAGAAGAGCCTACACAAGGGTTTTCGGGTGTTCAGGATACAACATCAGTGCTATTTTTACATTTTGAGTAGTGTATGTTGATGCAATTTCAATTTTGAGCATATAATTTAAAGGGCCAGCATTGGAAGTTGGACCTAGAGATGTAGCCTAGAAGGGGAAAACTCCATCATCAAATTGTTGTTTTGTGACGCTGCTTCTTATCTCTTTTTCAATGTTAAAATCTGCAAAATTTAATTTAGTTTGTGTACTTTTGCAATATCGATCCATTGCCCATAAGACATAAACTAACTTGCAAAAATTTACATGAAACCTTCAATTTTAATTTCAAATTAGTTGGAGAAGTGGAAGAGTGGACAAAGACTATTTGATATTTGTAAATTGTTTCTATTTTTATTAGATAGTTCCTAAAAAGTGGCATTTGCAAAAAAAAATATTGGAATGATTTTATATAAAAACTCAAGAAGAACTCGAGAAAATGGTTCATATTTTGAGTGCAAACTTGTATTGTTGTACCCAAGGACAATATTATTACAAATTCTAACAAAAGATTGTTATTAAGCTATTGGCATTGTGTACTCTTGTGTTATAGTTTTTCTCTTGTAAGTTATGCATCTTGGTTTCCTTTGTGCAATTATTTAAAGTTATATGACATATCTTAAGAGGCTAAATTGAGGATCATTTTCCCTATCTTCTGGCAATGTTGTGTGATACACAAATTTATGATAGAATCTATTTTATTTTATCATACCTCTTGATGAATGGTTAGATTATTTTCCAATAATTTGACAATCAAAATTTTGTTGTGTTATAGAACTATTAAAGTATCATTCCTGAGCGTTTTCTTTGGTGACAGACATCCAAGTATTCATTGAATTCTATAAAATTTGTTACACTCTTTCTTCCATGTTTTAAGGGTGAATAACTCGGTATTAGATGAAATGGCTTTCTGCTCTCCACAAGGGAGTGTTCCAATGCTAGATTAAATAGGACCTTTTCCCCTAATATTCTCTATGAATAATTTCAAATGTTATAATTCAACCAAAGAAATAAATATGGAGGGTTCCCTCCTTATGCACCCAAGATGTCTCCATGTAAAGTACACGTGCCTACCACAATTGGTTGAATCTAGATTCTTCATACCAAAACCCAGTGGACTATACAAATCATGCTCAAGGGTGGTTTCGGTCACATCATTTCTCCACTCACAACCATGATGGGCGATCAAACAAAGCCTGTGAAGAAGCATCGACAAATTGCATCTTTGTGGAAGTGCTTGAGTCGACATGAGAATTTGGAAGAAACTCCTGAGAGGAAAAATGTCTAATCCATAATTTCAAGTACAAGGGTATGTATAGGTAAAAATCCTACCTATGCATGGTGGTTGATGGCTAAAAGCTTCATTTGGTTGCCTCGCTCAGTTTATAAAGCCTATGTATATGACTTCCATCTCTGTTTCTCTGTGGATATGACAAATTCAATTCTAGGTCTTCAATCTTCCCTCAGAGTGTATATCTCAGAGGTAAATGTCTTGACCCTTCCCTTCTTATCATTTTCCTCTCGGTTTGGAAACCCTTGGCCCATGTTTTGAGGTTGTCTGTTTGATTTTCATGCTGCTTTTTGATGCACACCCTCAATGGTCTGTTAAGTGACTCTCTGGGTCCCTTATTTACTGGGCCAATTTGAACTTAAACACGAATGCAAAAAATTATAGATATAACTATAAATACAAAAATGCAGCATAAATAACACTTCATTTCATTAATATAAGAATATTGAAATATGCTTACAAACATAATGGAAATAAACTAACTTGGGCGATGGTAGCTTATTTCTAAGAAGATATGTGGCGGCTACATGCCTATGAATTGTGTTACAATGAGGCTCCAAGGCCTATTTATTATTGAGAAACAATGGAAAACCCTAAACATCTAGAAACCTAACCCTTGAAGAGGAAACACCAAAATTGTGGGCCCCGTTTGGGTAAACTGGTACATCAGTTTCTTGGGGTCGTAACTTTGGAAAACGATATCCGTTTGACTATCATAATACCTCGTTTCGAAGATCTCAAAGAGCTAAAAAAAAAAATAGACATGAAAATTTGAGACTTTTCTAATATCTTCGTTTTCCCTAAAAATGTCGTTTAGGGCCTCAAAATGGCTCCGAAAGTTCAGGACTCCAAAAACTGCCAAAAATAGTAAACTGTGCTACAATTAAGGAAACTGAAAAACTAAAAGAGGCAGTTTTAGGGGTCCAAGAGGATTAGGAGGGTGGCCACCAATATCCACCTGGATAAGTCCTCCCAGGAAGCAATGGTCCCCATTGCATTGAGTGCCTCTATGAGATGGGGAAACTACTGCCAAACTTGGTCCCTGGTCAGCCACTTGCCTTGGTGTAGGAGTTGGCCAACTTGATAACCCGATACAGTTGGATCTTCTGCTGATGAGTGTTCTTGATCTGTGTGTCAAGTATTTGATTAGTTGTGGTCTGTTCCATGTAGTCTGGGTTTAGCTATGTTGGTGTGAGTTGTTCTGCGATGTTGGATGTGTCTAGCAATGGTGGAAAGTATGGCTGAAGGCGATCTACATTGAACACTAGGTGTAGATGAAGAAATGGTGGAATGATGAGCTAGAAGGTATTGTCCCCTACAACCTTGGTGATGGTGTATGACCCATATCACCAAAGGCGAAGCTTGCGATTGGGTCCAACGAGGTGCTCTTTCTGCAAATGTAGCCAAACTTTGTTGCCCACCTAGAACTTGTGCGACACTCTATGTTAATCATGGCACTGCTTGTACTTAACATTGGCTATGTCCAATATATCATGGACCTGCTGGAAGATGTGTTGAATGTGCTCGATGAAGTTGTTAGCCCTGTTGGCTTCAGACTAGACAGAGCTAAATCTGCATGAGTTGTTGCAAATGGTTTGGCCACATCAATGGGACATAATGGTTGGAATCCCAACCTTGCTTGAAAGGGGTTGTGGTCAATTGAGTTGTGGAGAGATCTGTTGTAGTTGTGTTGGACATAGGGGAGGCTTTCATCCCATGTGCGTGGATGCTTTGAGTTGTACATGCGTAAAATTTGTATGATCATCCTATTGAGGACTTTTGTTTGGCCATCAATTTGGGGATGGAATGTCGCAAACTTAGGGAGTTTGGTATCCAGCATCGACCAGAGGCTTGACCAAAAATCACTTAGGAATATGTTATCCAGATTAGAGACAATAGACTGTGGGATCCCATAGTGTACCCACACTCGCTCAAAGAAGAGCTTAGTAGTGGCCTCTACTGTGATACTCTTCTTGCAGGCCACCATATTGGCCATCTTAGAGAATCTGTCGACGACCACGAAAACACAGTTGTTTCCATGCTTAGTAGAAGGAAGGCCCAACATTTAACCAAGGAGATGGATTCCCAAGGTCGACTAGGAGTAGGAAGAGGAGTATATAGGCCTTGCTTATTGATCGTTGGTTTCGAAATGACACAGGTAGTGTAGGATTTATTGTACCTCCCAACATATCGATAAAGGTTTGGCCAATAAAAATACTTCTACAATACCATCACTATTTTATCTACTCCGAAATGTCTAGTGATCCGTCTATAGTGCGCCTCCCAAATAATCTTGGCATGCTTGCTTGGAGGAACACAAATGTGTCCCAGGTGGCATAACAGTGCATCCTGGATGTGAAAATTTGGAATTTTCTTACCTTCCAGGAGTGTCTGGTATGTGCTGCTGAATTCTGGAGTTCTCTTGTAAAGATGTGGCTACCCCAGAGTCTCATTCCCACAGGAGTCGAGCACAATGATCAACATCATCACTGGTGGTCGGTTGGGGTAGTCTACAACATTATTGGGGTTGTCCTTCTTGTAATTAATGTTCAAATGGAATTATTGCAGGTATGTGGACCATTTCTGATGGCGATCGTGCTACAACTTCCCTTATGTCTGTATGAACTATAGGGTTCGATGGTCTGTGTGGATGGCCATTTCTTTCCCCAGAATGTAATGCGTCCATTGACGTCAAGCCTACACAATTGAATACATTTCTTTGTCATAAATGGGATAATTTCAGACTATGTCTGAAAGTGTCTCGTTGTGGCAAGCCACTGGATGCCTCTGCTGAGTAAGAACTGCACCAATAGCATAGTCAGAGTCCTCTGTCTCAATCTCAAATGGTTGTTGCAGGTTTGGTAATGTGAGAATTGGTGCAGAGAAGAGGCGATGCTTCAACTCGGAAAACACCTTCTATTGGGTTTCAAACCAAACAAACTTTTCCTTTTTCTCCACCCTTGGTGACTTGACTTAAAGGCCAGGTGATATGAGAGAACCCCAACATGAACCTGTGATAGAAATTGGCAAGACCCAGAAAGCTGCGGAGCTCTATTAGAGTGGTTGGAGCTGGCCAATCCCAAATGAATTGTATCTTGGTTGGGTCCACATGCACACCATGCTCATTAATGATGTACCCCAGGTATTGAACCTGGGTCATGCCAAAAGTACATTTCTCCAAATTGGCACACAACTTGTGTTGTCGCAGGGTTTGAAGAAACTGTCGAATATGGTGGAGGTGCTCTTCCCAACTCTAGTTGAAGATGAAGATGTCATCTAAATACACCACCACGAATGCATTGGTGAAGGGTCACAAGATGTCGTTGTTCTCTGGGCAATCCTCTTTGTGGATAGAGATGATCCCTCTAGCCCAGTGAGTGGGACTAGCAACCTACGTGACAATCTACTAGACAATTTCCTAAGTTACAATCGAAATAAAAGTAGAGGAAGATGACCTACCTTGTTCTGATGCTATAATATCCTCCTTTGTTGAAGACCTTGAATCACTTGTGCTGTAGACTAGGTCCTATTTCTTACAACGTTTAAATTCCTGCACAAAGGATCAAGACACAACAAAGCATGCAAATACAAATAGCATAATCAAAAGTAACCTACTTAACAGATCAAGGAGAATTAAGATAAATGATGCATTAACATACACATTTATGGAAAATGAGCCAACAATTGTATATATTAATAGAATAACAGAGGAAGCATATAACCAAGCCTTGATGTCAATAATTTCTCCTTGAGTGAATGTCCAGGTCCAAGCTCAAGCTCTTGAAGCACTCTTTCTCCAAGCCAAATGAGTAGCATGTAGGCACAATCTCAGCATAATGGTGAAAATAGCCAAAGACCAACCATTTGGGAATGGGAGAAGATGAATATATAGGTAGGGAAAGGGAGTTAGGATATCTCCAAAGATAGGATAAGGCCCTCATCTCAAGGAAGTAACCCATAGGTGATGAGCCTCGGTATTGCAACAAGAACGCTGGAACTCCCAATGCTACCAACTTTAATTATCAACCTGGGGTTCGTACAAAATTAAGAGGTATAGAAACTATATGTGTAGCATACAATGTGTCCTTCATTTTTTGTCATGATGTAATGGAGTGCATGTACTGAAACCAAATCCTAAACTAATTGCAGAAAAAGAAATGATCGAAATGGAAACCTTAACATATTACAAGAAATAGAGTACAAGGAAAGAAACATATTCTCATTGCATAAAGATCATGAGCTAAATGTAAAAGAAACCTAAATTAAACCTATTTTTCACATGTGATGATTTAAAATAACTGAGCATGGAGTCTAATCTAGAGAGTATTAACTTCTATGTGCATGTGTGAATATAAAAAAACTCTTTTTTTTTTTTAATCTTTTTGTTTTATAAATGGAAATGCTAATCCACACTTGTTCTTTGGCAAGGGAGACAGGTATAGAGGAAGAGGGTTAAAACGATCTTGATGGCATGGAGGTCAAGTAGATGCCTAATCCCAAATTCAATGATGTTTTTTCTCAATTCTGGCTCAAAATAGGTTGCTACAGGATTTCCTACAAGATGTACTAGTTTTCCTACTGGATGTTACAGATTTAATATACGAAATTATAATTCATCGAATGAATAAGAAAATCAAATCCACATTGGATGGGAAAATTTTTGTTATTGACTAGGATGTCTTAGGTCTCCATTCCAAGTTGAATCACTCAAAAAGAACTCTCTTAACCCATGCAAAAAAATTGCGGAAAATTACTAGTCTAAAAATCAGAAATTTGAGAACTAGTAAGCTAGTAAATTCATCAAATGCCTAACCTAATCAAGTGAAAATGCAACAGGGTAATTTTTGTTATGAAATAGAATGTTTTTTTGATCTAATACAAGTGGAATGAACTTGATTGAAGTTCGTTAGTATGCTCTAAAAAATAACAGAAATTTACTGCTAGTTGCCACAAAGGAGTTCCAAAAATCTAGATTTGGGAATAAAAAGACTAGTCTAAGTAGCTCAATGATTAATATGACCTTCCAAATATTTTCCAAGGATGAAATGATGCTTGTGATCCCACAAAAGAATTTACATCAGCCATTTAACCCAATCCTACAACAAGAAATCATTAATACTAAATGCAGAAATAGAAAGAAATAAAAACAAGAGACACATGTGAATAATAAGTGAAAAGAATGAAATAAAATTATAAAACTGGGCTCTGAGGCTCCTGGGATGGCCAAGCCCAAGGAAAATCAGAGACCTATGGAGGAGAACAAGATTTAGAAGTTGAGCATGACACCAATCTTCATTAGTTTCATCAATACAATTACATCCCTGTAAGAAAATACAATGGAGCTGCAGAAATACAAGTTCTCTCCACAAGAACACTAATGAAAATCTATCCCTAGAGGAAAATTTGACTTGGTACTAATACAAAATGATTAGGAATCATTCCCCATGAATGGAGGAAGCTTTCCCCACCAAAATCCCTTGATTATGGATTTGGTTCCCAATATTAGGAATTTGCTTTAAATGGAAGGGAACACATTCCTAGATTATCTCAATCATTGAAGTTCCAAAATCTGTGCCATAATTCCATAATATATTGTTGATTTATTATTTAATAGTGATCCTCCTTTAGTAGGGAGTAAGTCTCTAAATTACCTCCTCCTCCAAATCTTCATAATCTGCCCAATATTCTCATAATATTCCACAAAAATAAATAATATTAGGCACAAATATGCAATTATTCATAAACCTTCCTAATGAATATATTAAAGTTAAAAATACATTATTTAATGAAAAAAGAGAGGTTTAATGTGCTGAAGATAGTCATAGGCCTTAATTTATGTTTAATTTAGAGGCATGGGCCTTAATTTATGTCTAATTTAGAGGCCCATCATACCCCCCCGCTGAAAGTGTTGCTCATCCTCTGAGCAACTTAATGACCTCATTGTGCCTCATTCATGGCCCTGGTGGCCTCTCTCTTGTGCATTAAGAATATTGGATGTAAGTTCTACAAGGACAAGCCCAAAAACATATTTGTGCAAAGAAAAATCATTGTTTCTTAAGAACATTAGTTTGCCTTCCCCCCTTATTCAAGATGGTTCTTGGATATTTTTCAATTTGGCGAGGTCTTCCACATCCTTATCAACCTTCTTCTACCTTGTTCCACCATTTGGAAACCTATGAAACCTTCAAAATGTCTTTAGATTATAACTAGGACATCCAATAATAATTCTTGTCAAAACTACAAGAAACCTACAAGAAACCCTTTTTGAGCATAAATGATAGTCTGAACTGAGGACATGCCCTCAACTTGACTCCCATGCCTTTCTCTCATTTCTATAAATCTTTTAGGCCTTGGACAAAATTTAGAAAGAGATTAGAGACCTCTTGGAAAGTTTCTTTTCATCACTGCAGTTTGAGTTTTGTTTTGGTGGTGGATGCCTCATTTCCTTTGTTGTCTTCTTCTTCTCTCTTGTGACCTAGATGGTTGCCTAATGACCTTGGAGTTATCTGTTTTGATTAGGTCTCTCTTAGGCACTGCCATTTTGGGTTTTAGCACAATTTTTTCTTTATTCCTTCTTGTAGCAACATTCTGCCTTCCTATAGTAGTCATTCCTTCTTCCTTCAGAGTCTTCTAAATGTATGGGAGTGATGCGAAATGATGTAGGTTTGTGAAAATGGAGAGGATGCTCTGTTTGATTTTTCAAGAAATTTCAGGGTGAAATAGGGTTTGTTCTTCAAATTATGAAATGGGATGGATGAATGATGGATAGATAGTGAATATGAAGTGGATGGAGGGCTTGGAGTGCTGTGGTGACTTGGCCTTTATAAAAAGTTCTTCTTTTAACTGCTGTCCTCATTCCTTGAAATCATCACCCTTCATAATTTGACTTTTCAACATTACATGAGTGAAGGAGTGAGTTGAAATTAACTAGTTGAAGGCGGCTGAGAGTGTTGAACCATCCTTAGCTTATAAAACCCCATTTGTCATGCATTGACAACAAATTTCTAACGATAATATACTCGAGCAAAGAGGTCAAGAATTTTGCATACCTGTAACTACCTGATGGTTGTTGGAGAGACATGCATGCTGCTGCTGAGTTGATGTTGTTTTGCTTCTCATGACTCAAGTACATCTTCATGACTACCTTTTTCTTTTTTGTTGATCTTATTTTGTTGATGGGTTGTTTTCTTCTTGATGTGCAGGTGATGGATTCCTTTGTTTTTGCTAAGCTCTGGAGGAGTTTCATTGTGCCTGTAGTTATGCTTCTCCTCTTTCAATCATGGTGCTGAAGGTTAGGCCTAGTGCCTGTTGTTACTTTCAAATAGGCCGCAGTAACTGCCCTTGTTTGTTGAATGTTTGTGTCGTTTCTCTGTTGGAGGGTAAATGGGTATTGGAATGAGTGGGAGGTGTGGCCATAGAGTGACATGGTCATGATGGGTGTTGGCAGAGATGTGGTGAAGTAAATGTCCTTTTCCTATCCCAAAATAGGCCTACATCATAATTTTTCCATCGGATTGCTTTTCTTGTAGATTTTCAGAGCTTCTTCTAGTACTAAAGGAAACTCTTGTAGTAATTCAGGACAACCTCTTATAGCAGACTTGTTTTTTCCATATCTCCCAAATGGTAGAATGGATTGACCTGCAACTTTCTAATCATGTTTCCATCATCCTTATGCACCTCCCCATAAAAAACATTTGGTCAAAGAATGCGCAGATCGAGAGAAAAACTAAAATGGCTGAAGGTTATGGACGCTGATTTATTGGAAACTGTGCATTTGAATTTGCTAAAATTTCTTGGGCATGTTACCATCGTCCATATGCATCTCCCCATGAAACAAATTTTTAAATGGATGCATGGTTTTCAAGTTATGGCAAAAATAAATTTCTGCGTTATGTATTTTTGTTTCCTGTAGTAAAACATAGCCTTCTTGTAGCTTTTTAGGACAACAAGAAAACTAAACGGGAAAAGCTTGAGAATGATGGGTGGATGGTCGAAATATATGAGGGTGATGGATTAACATGGCCTTGGCCTTGTTGGAGAATTTGAGCAAAGGAGGAGAAAGTCAAAAATTGACTTCTTTTGACTAGGTTTGACTTATTTTTTCTTTCTTTAGTGGCAACTTGTTTTTGTTCCTTGTAGATGTTGGAGAGCACCTACATTCATCAAAGAGATACATGGAGTAAGGATTCTTTTATTTTTTCTCATTTTTTTTCTTCTAGGCCTACTAGCCGCCTCAAGGAGGTTTTCAACTAGTAGGTTTGCCTAGGCGCCTCAAAGGATGTTTTCACCTAGGATATTTTTTTTCTTTTTTTTCAACCCATTCACTGCCTCATGGAGGTTTTCAGTCAATGAGCCAATCTAAGGCGCCTCTAAGGAGGTTTTCACCTGAAATTTTTATTTTTTTCTCTTATTTTTATTTTATTTTTTCTACTCTAACTTGAAAAACAAAATCACTTTCAAGTATAAGAATACTTCCAATGGAGCCATGTGCACATCAAGATGACAGACAAAAGATGATTTAAATGTATGCTTTGACATGTACCTAGATTTGAGTGATCAAATGCTTTGAATTTGATGATATCAAGCGCAATTGAATAAGAGAGTGTTGCTGCAACTTAGTGACTATTTGGAACCAAATGTCAATATAACTTTCATGCCCTTGGTTTGATTGCTTATCTGGATCATTCTTCACGTCTTCTTCTACAATGACCTTCAAATATTCCTCTTTTTGCTGATTTTTCTCTTGAATACATGGAGGATTTGATGGTAACCATGAGGGAGCTTTCTCAATCTCTGATTTTGATGTCTACGCTTCATCAAGTGCAGTCTATGATTCTTTGGTCTTTTCATTCAAATATTCTTCTTCTGGATGTGGTCCTTCAATGATATCAAGATAATCTCTTTTTTGCAATACTTTTCCTAAGCTATGGTGAATACCATTGAGCTCAAGAGCAGATGTTTGGAAGTGTTGTACCTCAGCATTGTAAGTGGGCTGAGCTACTTCAATGTGTGGGTTTGGAAATGGTGCTACAAGTAGTTGAGTGGGAGTGTATATTTGAGATGAATGTGGTTGGGGTTGTGGTTGTGGTGGCGGTGAATGGTAAGGACAACACGGAGTTGGGTATGGAGGATATTAAAGAAAATATTGAGGATATTGTGGATGGCTCCCATAAGTTCCTGGCTAACCTTGTTGCCAAAATTGGTTTTGGGGTTGAGATGGCCAATGTTTCCAAGGAAAGGGTATGTTCCAATTACTTTGAGGTGGATATGCATAACCTTGAAATTGTGAATTAGGCTCTTGCATCATACTAGGTTGACTAGGATGCCATGGTCCTCTTGGAGCTACATAACATAGCTGCATTGGAAATTGACATGCTCCATTGTCCTCTTGGTAAACTTCCTTCAACCTTGGTAATGATGGACAATGTTTAATATCATGTGATTCTGCATGGACAACACAAATATCAACATCTTTTTCTTCATCTTGCATTCTTAACATTTCTACTTGTTTGGTTAGATTGCTAATAATTTGTGTTTTAAAATAATCAAACAAATTTCCAAGTTTAACTTAACTTACTGATGTTGATGTTGATTTACCTACTCTTTCCCTTCCTCTTGATATGTGTTTGCATGTTTCACAAATTTCTTCAAATGATAATTGATATACATCACCTCTACTCATGAGATCAAAAAGATCAATCCACTCATCCCTAATTGTTTTAAGTAAGAGGGTTTTTAGTGTGTTGGATCCTAAATGATGTAGTTTTCCCCTCTTAACATTGTACATGAACCTCTCTATTATATCCTCAAGGCTATCATCTTCTCTTTGATTCATTCTAAATATTTCTTCTTTAAGATCACAGCCTTTATATTTTTATAGAAATCTATTTTGCATATCGTTCCATGATCTTATTGAATTAGTCCCTAATCTCATGAACCATTTAAGAGCTCCATCCTTCAATGTTGCTGGAAACAATATCAATTTTTGAGTTTTTAATAAGTAACCATAAGATCTACAAACAATTTCAAATTCAAAAGGAAAGGTTTCCGGATCCTCTAATCTTAGACCATTAAATTTTGGAAGAAAAGATGGAGGGATGTTCTTCATGTGCACACTACCATCAATATTTTGAATGGGAAATCTGAGAGGATATTCCTCATTATCATCATCTCCATCCATTTCTTATAAATTCTTTGCCATCTTCTTCTACCTGAAAAAGTGAATGGTGATGTGGATCTTACTGCACCACGTGATCAAATGGGGGGAAGGGTGGGTTGGTATTGGAGAATTTTTTGTTTTTATCATTGAATGAAAACACTAATGAAATTCACTTTCCTATTTTTGAAATGAAATATGCCTAATGCAATTTTTTATTTTTTAGTTTTATTTATTTATTTATTTTTTTTAAGTAAAAAGCAATGAATCAACTAGGGAAGAAAAAAATGCATACTTTGACACCTCCTCGGCAACGAAGCTAAAAAGTGATGAGCCTTGGTATTGCAACAAGAATGTTGCAACTCTGAAGGCTACCGCCTTTAATTATCAACCCGGGGTTCGTACAAAATTAAGAGGTATCAACACTATATGTGCATCATACAATGTGTATTTCCTTTTTTTTCATGATGCAATGGAGTGCATGTACTGAAACCAAATCCTAAACTAATTGTAGAAAACGAAATGCTCGAAATGGAAACCTTAACCTATTGCAAGAAATAAAGTACAAGGAAAGAAATATATTCTAATTGTATAAAGATCATGAACTAAATGTAAAAGAAACCTAAATTAACCCTATTTATCACATATGATGATTTAAACTAATTGAGCATGGAGTCTAACATAGGGAGTATTAGTTGCTATGTGCATGTGTGAATACAAAGAACTCTTTTTTTAAATATTTTTGTTTTATAAATGCAAATTCTAATCCACACTTGTTCTTTGGCAGGGGGACATGTATGGAGGAAGAAGATTAAAAGGGTCTTGATGGCATGGAGGTCAAGTAGATGCCTAATCCCAGCTTAGATGATGATTTTTCTCAATTCAGGCTCAAAATAGGTCGCTACAGGATTTCCTACACGATGTACTAGTTCTCCTACAAGATCCCCTGTTTTATTACACGATGTTACAAATTTGCTATACGAAATTATAATTCATCGAATGACCAAGAAAATAAAATCCAAATTGGATGGTTTTTTTTTTTTTTTTTTTTTTTTTTTTTGACTAGGATGTCTAAGGTCTCCATTCCAAGTGGAATCACTCAAAAAGACCTCTGTTAACCCATGCTAAAAAATTGCAGAAGAATTACTAGTCTAAAAATCAGAAATTTGAGAACTAGTGAGCTAGTAAAACCATCAAGCCTAACCTAATCAAGTGAAATGAAATGGGGTATTTATTTTAATTTTTATTTGTCATTATTTATATTTTAATTTTTATTAGAAAATATAATATTTTTTTGATATAATACAAGTGGAATAAACTTGATTGAAGTTTGTTAGCATGCTCTAAAAAATAGCAGAAATTTACTGCTAGTTGCCACAAAGGAGTTCCAGAAATCTAGATTTGGGAATAAGAAGACTAATCCAAGTAGCTCAATTATTAACATGACCTTCCAAATATTTCCAAGGATGAAATGATGCTTGTGATCTTGCAAAAGAACATAGATCAACCATTTAACCCAATCCTACAATAAGAAATCATTAATACTAAATGCATAATAGAGAGAAATAAAAACAAGAAATGCATGTGAATAAGAAGTGAAAAGAAGGAAATAAAATTATACAAAAGGGATCCAAGGCTCCTGGGATGGCCATGCCCAAGGAAACTCAGAGACCTATGGCGGAGAACATGATTTAGAAGTTGAGCATGACACCAATCTTCATTATTTTCATCAATACAATTACAGCCCTACAAGAAAATACAATGGAGCTGCAGAAATACGAGTTCTCTCCACAAGAACACTAATGAAAATCTATCCCTATAGGAAAATTCAACTTGGTACTTATAAAAAATGATTAGGAATCATTCCCCATAAATGGAGGAAGCTTTCCCCACCAAAATCCCTTGCTCAGTGGATCTGGTTCCCAATACTAAGAATCTGCATTAAATGACAGAAAACACATTCCTAGATTTTTTCAATCATTGGAGTTCCACAATTTGTGCCATAATTCCACAATATCTTGTTGATTTATTATTTAATAGTGATCCTCTTGTAGTTGGGAGAAAGTCCCTAAATTATCTCCTCCAAATCTTCATAATCTGCCCAATATTCTCATAATATTCCACAAAAATAAATAATATTAGGATGAAATTATTCATAAACATTCCTAATGAATATATTAAAGTTAAAAGTACATTATCTAATGCAAAAATAGAAGTTTAATGTGCTGAATGATGGTCATAGGCCTTAATTTATGTTTAATTTAGAGGCATCAACCTTAATTTATGTTTAATTTAGAGGTCCATCGATAGGGATAAGACCAAAAAGACAAGTTGAGAGAACTCGACCTCATCCAAGCTGAACAACCTTCAACTCTTTACACTACCATACCTACCATATCCTTTATTTATCACACATCATTCTCTGACTTCTTCACATATCACCTATCTAATCCTGATGATGAACCATGGAGAATGGTTCGAAACGTCGATACATAAAATAGTAAAATGTGATGGATCCGGAAGACATATCCACACAACCTTCAACTCGTCGTTCTGGAAGCCTCTAGATCACGAAGCTTCTTGTCCTCTTTAGGAAAATTTCCTTTTAGGGATCATCACTGGTATCCAAGCCAAAAGCGCGATGGTATCATGGGGATAGTATAGTGCAACTAGCAACCATCGCAGTTTTAAGTATAAGGGGAGAGATGATGCTAAAACTAGGGTTTTAGAGCCATTTCCTTCAGGGGAAGCTCAAGGAATTTTCCATCACTATTTTAGTGAGGATCTAAGCTGCATATCTAGATGAGTACACTGCATGATGGTCATGTTTTGGGCACTTCGGGGTATGTCACGTGGAAGTGCAGGAGGTGTAAAAAAATAGTGTAACATATGCCCCCTAAAACGTGAAGGCAAAAAAGGGAGTGCAAGTTGACATGCTTTACGATATTTTGCAAGGACGAGAACAAGCACTGTTAGGAGACCTACAAATCAAGGACGCATATACATATACATATTTGATATCAAAACATGAATCCATGGTATGGACACAATCATCTGGATAATAAGGACTATGTGAAAGGATCTATGGTATGGGCGCAACCATCCAAATGAAAAGGATCATATGTAAACCTAAGATCCAAGGTATGGATGCAACCATCCAAGATAGAAGGATCATCATAAATGTAAAGCCCCACTGTATGGTAACAACCATCTGTATAGCAGAAACATGTGTACAATCATGAATAATACATAACTCCATGTAGCCTGAGTCATATCAAACAATACTAAGGATCTTGCGCTCCATCCCAACCCGATCAATGTACAATTTCTAACATGCGAATGAATGTGTTGAAGTTGAACATGCTAGAAAACCACTTGATTACCGGCTAATGATGTCGACCATTAACAGGCATGAGAGAAACCACCAGTAATAACAATGGTCCTCAAGGTACGATAGTACAATCTGTGAATGTGAAAAATGAAGTTGAAGTTGAACGATTGTGGAATCATCCGATCGAAGGAAAATGATGAAAACCTATCGTCAAATGCGAAGAATTTTCCATTAAGGAATTCAAGATCTAAGGTACTGAAAGGGAATCTCTAAGCCATCTTCATGGATAATGAGCTGAAGTCGATAGGAAGTGATCCGTCGAAGAAGGGCCATGACGAGTCCCCCATCATCGACACGAAACAAGGAATAAAGTGAAATAAAAAGGAGTAGGATACAAGACTGTAGCAAAGAGTTGGACATTGTATAGGTAAAAAACTACAAATAGGACTTCTCTTGAACATATCGGCGACACAACTCCGAAGTGTGGCAGCATTTGACTCAACGTAGGACCATGGGTCATGATGAAGAAATAGAGTAATCATATGAGAGGCAAAATGGATCACCCAAACCTAGAAAGGCAAGTGATTGAGCGATGATATCCCAAAACTGACACGAGACGCAGATGAGTGTCATGTTGAAGAGCGAAATGCTTCCTATACAAGATATGTTTCACTTTCACTTTTTCCCCACTATTTATAGTGAGTACCTTTTTACTTTTACACGAGCTTAAAGAGGATACCATATGCTTGTCGTATAAGTTCACCCTTCGGATGAATCCATCCTAGTAAATTTTACACGTCCTAGGAAGGAGAAACTTGGGATCATCATGGTGACAAGACTTTCATTGTTTAATTTTTATGAGTCCGACAAAAAAGTAACTCAGTGTCTTTTTCATATTTAGAGAGTTTGAAAAAAATTACGAAAAAGAAAACTTCATCAGGTCCCTTTTCATAATTTGTCTCTCAAACCCAAAAAGGTAGAAAATAATATTCGAGAGAACCACTTAACGACATCGACCAAGGTGTACCTTTTTCGTAAATAGTCAATCCCAGCTTAAAAAAGGGATAAACGTATATTGAGATGAGGTCAATTCATTTAATTTAACGAGTTCGAAAGGACAAATACTCGATAATATTTTCATATTTAGAGAGTCAGAAAAGAGCTTAAAGATGACTCCACTTGGAGGAACGAGTGGTATAAAAGGATAGCAACTGGTTGCAGTCATGATGGAATTGCTCAAAACATGTAATGGTTAAGAGGTTGGATAATAAGACTACTCATCGTAGATTTTCCTCAGGAAAGGGTAAAACAACTAAGTGAAAGTGTATGGTCGGCCAAAGATATGGTGACGATGGAATGAAAAAGCAAGGCTCATTTGGAAAAAATCGGTGGATATAAATGGAAATAACGAGATTTAAAGTGGGAAAGGATTAATTTTTACACAATATTGAAACACAGGAAACTATGCTTGGATTTGGTTTCATTTTTACACAATCTTGAAACAAAGATAAACTATGCTTGAGATGAGTTTACATGCCCCCCAGCATAATGACTCAATTCAAGATACATTCCCCCCAAGCTTCATTTCATCCACTGAAGTAGACTACTGGTTAGTAACAGGTAGATGTAATGAAGGTTCACTTATGAGATCAAGTGAAAGATTCGACTGGGATTTTATGAGATCTAATCAAAGACTCGAAACAGAAGGGGATTTTTTTCATTTTTTAATGAGCTTGACACAGGAAAAGAACCATGCTCATGACACTTTGTTTCATTTTTTTACAGTGCTTGACATAAGTAAAGGAACTATGCTCATGGTGACCTATTTCATTTTTTAACAAGGTTGACATGGTAACAGAACTATCCTCATGGGAACTTATTTCATTTTTAACGAGGTTGACATAGTAAAAGAAATATCCTCATGGTCCTTGTTTCATTTTTTAATAAGATTGACATAAGACAAGGAAATCTGCTCCACCTTTGATCACATACCGAAAGAGGCCATGGCTTCCAAGAGGTTCTCATCAGATGGGATAACAACACTCTGGAAAGGATACATGTCCAGGGATCCAAATGAAAAATCGAGCTCCAATTCCACCAGTACATGACATACTACATTGTTGAAAATCGGAACAAGAAATGATAAAAATAGAATCCTTAATATTGCAATTTTAATTTGCCTTTGAATTAAAATTATGAATTAAAATCGAATTTAGTCTCATTAGCTGCTTGGAAATGATTAATTAATTAATTATGGATTAATTAGTTGGATAAATTCAAGTTAGAAGTTTTTCTAAAGTCATGCAACAATTATCCCTTAAATTAAGGAAATAAGATTGAGTTATATTTGAGTTGTAATTAGTTAACTCAATTTACTGAGTTAAGTCCAGTTAAATTAGTTCCAAACTGTTTGAGGAACTAATTATGAGTTATTAGTCAGTTGATGCATGCATGCACTCAACAAGTGTACTCCAGATAACTGAAGATTCCCTCATCATAAACTCATGCATGTCTATTATGAGAAATACCCAATTGAAATTAAATTCAAGGACAGTGTACTATCAGTTGCATGTTTTCTCCTATAAAGGAAACTCATGCATGCAGTCAAGGCAAGGTTCCTTTAGGATTGCACATTTTTACAGTGTGTAAGAGCAGTGTTCCACTTGGTGAGGTGAGAATCATCCAATAGGAACAACGCAAGGAAATAGAAGCTTGGAGGGAAGAGAGGAAGGCTTGTGCGAAGCTTTGATTGCCTGTGAGCATCTATGAGGATTGTATTGAGAGCTGGCTAGCTGTGAGAGCTAAGGCTTTGTATAATTTTGATGTATTTCCACCTTGTATGATAATACAGATAATGGGGTTTTTAGCTGAGGCTTTCCCCTGAGTATTTTCTATGTTTCATGTGCATTGATTCTTCTTCTTCTGGTTATATGTGTTGAGCTTCGATCTTGCTCAGTCTTTTAACTTCCGCAAATTGATAGTAGAAGTAGGTTATAGTATTTTGCTTTGGTATATTGCATTATCAGGTTAATACACAGTCAAATTTTCTATATGGTCTCAGAGCGAGATTTGTAGAGAATTTTTAGAATTTTTACATGGTATCAGGACTGTTGATCTATAGAGAAATTTCTACATGGTATTAGAGCCAAGTTTATCGAAGCAAAGTTTATCGGAGCTGTGAACAATATACGAAGAAGAGAATTCGAAGTTTGAAGTTTGGCGTTGTAGGTGCAAATCGAATTCATATCATACTTCAATTGAGATGGTACATTATGCAACTAATTGCCCATCGAAGAAGTCTAAGAAGGGATCCTTGGAAGGATCGGATGGTGAGGCATTGGCCTCTCAGTTCGAAATGGAATTTACCCTCATCACATGCATGGTGTCATCGATGATGGGTTGTGTCTAGTATATTGACAATGGAGCCTCATTGCACATGACCAGTGATAAAAGTTTATAAAGTACCTTGGAGGAGAAAGAATTCAAGATGCACATAGAGATGGGTGACAATGAAAGGTATAGTGTTTCAGGAGTGGGCATAGTTTCTTTATAGAGGGAGCATGGAGCTCCTATCACCTTGACAGATGTGAAGTATGTGCCTGGACTGAAGAAGAACTTGGTATTGGTCGTGGTATTGGAAGACTATGGCTATGATGTGTTCTTTAGTTAGGGAAAGGTTTTCCTTAGACTCATCACCACGAGATAGGTGAAACAGATCGGTTGACGAATTAAGAACCTGTATGCTCTTGAGGTTCAAGATGCATGCAAAGCCTTGATGAGCAAGGCAAATGTTAGAGACTTGGTGGTTGAGAGGGAGAGTAAAGTACCTCTCAACATGCAGTCCCAGAAGAAGTCTCAAACAATTGTGGAGGAGCCACAACTGGAGAAGTGGGCAGAGGGATCACATGCAACCATACCTCCAGGTGTGAGGTGGGGCGATGTGAAGTGATAGTGACATGAAGGATGAAATTGGGCAGGGTCCATTGAGAGGTTTTATCTCATGGATTGTACCTTGCTATGGGAGTCCAAAGTACATAGCAGTGGGAGGAATCAGTGGGATTGATGCAGTCAAAGATAAAAGTGACAGAGGTTAGAGCAGTCAGAACTTAAGAGCGCAGAGAAGGATTGAAAACAGTGCAGAAAGGCTGAGTCAGCAGAAGTGCAAAGTTTTCAGTTGACAGAGGCAATAACAGTCAGAGACTTTGATGACAGAGGTATCATACTAATTTAGGTTGGATGTTTCTTTGTTTCTGGAGTTGCTAGAGCAACAATACTAGAGAGAAGTGCTGCTTGCATAAAATTCCAAAGGTTCACGATTGGGATCGAGTTGAATTCCTTTCTTGTTGAGAGGGAGTGTCAAAAATAGCAACAAGAAATGATAAAACAGAATCTAGAATATTCCAATTTTAATTTGTCCTTGAATTAAAATTGTGAATTAAAATCGAATTTAGTATCACCAGCTGCTTGGAAATAATTAATTAATTCATTATAGATTAATTAGTTGGAGAAATTCAAGTTAGAAGTCTTTCTGAAGTCATGCAACAATTATCCCTTAAATTAAGGAGATTATACCTTAATTAAGGATATAAGATTGGGCTATATTTGAGTTATAATTAGTTAAATCAGTTTACTGAGTTAATCCAGTTAAATTAGTTCCAAACTGTTTGAGGAAATAATTGTGAGTTATTAGTAAGTTGATGCATGCATGCACTCAACAAGTGTACTCCAAATAACTGAAGATTCCCTCATCAGAAACTCATGCATGTCTATTCTGAGAAAGACCCAGTTGAGATTAAAGTCAAGGACAATGTACTATAAGTTGCATGTTTTCTCCTATAAAGGAAACTCATGCATGCATTCAAGGTAAGGTTCCTTGAGGATTGTGCAGTTTTACTATGTGTAAGAGCATTGTTCCACTTGGTGAGGTGAGAATCATCCACTAGGAACAACGCAAGGAAATAGGAGCTTGGAGGGTAGAGAGGAAGGCTTGTGAGAATCTTTGATTTCCTGTGAGCATCTGTGAGGATTGTAATGAGAGCTGGCTAGTTGTGAGAGCTAAGGCTTTGTATAATTCTGATGTATTTCCACCTTGTATGATAATACAGATAGTGGGGTTTTTAGTTGAGGCTTTCCCCTAAGTATTTCTATGTTTCACGTGCATTGATTCTTCTTCTTCTGGTTATATGTGTTCAGCTTCGATCTTGCTCAATCTTTTAGCTTCCACAAATTGATAGTAGAAGTAGGTTATAGTATTTTGCTTTGGTATATTGCATTATCAGGTTAATCTACAGTGAAATTTTCTATATGGTCCCAATGCAATATTTGTAGAGAATTTGTAGAATTTCTACATGGTATCAGAGCTAGCTGATCTATAGAGAAAGTTTTACATTATCATTAGATGTGGGCATGGAACAGGTGGCCACATAATTAACGTGTGGTGGGGGTGATACCGCTTGCATATGAGAACCATTTAGGGATGATAGTTGAGTGGGAGTTGATTCAAGACCAATGAATGTAAGCTTATCAATGATTACAATGCTTCCTTCATGCGGGAAACACATCACTCAAAAGAGGGAAGAAACAAGGGTTCCCATGACACAAACATAATCATTGACAAGGAGTAGATTAAAATCTAAAGGGCCTTAGAAAACCATCATGTCTATATAGACAATCTTTCCTCCCAAAGTAATAGGTAACTGGGGAAGGATCCCTAATGGTTGACTGGTTCCTCTGTTAAAAGCTAACAGATTTTGAGTGATAAGGACAAGCTGAGGAGAACCTAAAGCTTTCCAAGCAGTTGAGGAAATAATGCTAACAGATGCACCCTCATCTATGACTGTGCTAGGTACGACCATACAGTAAGCATGTACTATAATCTGGAAAGGCACATAAGACGGAAGGAGATATCCTTCTAGTCGAATCCAATCAAAATAAGTGACTAAACTACTCGGGTGGGGGGGGTGTCGTATGAACATGAGAGTTTCCCTCTTGGTCTATGGGAACATGAGAACTACTCTCATGCACCTCGAGAATGGGAGGATTTCCTTCCTATTCATTCGAAACTGAAGAAACCAGAAGAACCTTAGTAGTATGAGGTTCACTCTCTACCTGAAAGGTACGATTAATTGAAGGTGGAGTCAAGTCTACCGTATTATTAACCAATGGTTGGTCGAGAACAAACTCATGAGACTCACTTTCATAGAGAGTGGGGTTAACCAAAAATGACTTTTGATCAATCACTAGATCAACCAGTGAAAGATCAGGGGAAAGCTGTCGATACCCAGTCGGAAGACGAAGTTGAGAAGATGTAAGGTTTTCCAAATCTTTGGAAGCTTCATCCATAATAGGACAAAGGTGAATGGGATGATTACCTTCACACAACTTACAAGGAAATTTGACTTTTCCCTTTTTCCCATGAGCTTTAATGATACTATTTAAAGGTTTATCACCAACATGATCTCCAGATTCTGATGACAAATGTCGATGTGAACCTGTGGACCACACTTCTAAGACCTTGGGAATACTGGGAAAATTCTGAAGAAGGTGGTCACCCTTACATAACATGCAAGGGAGTTTTACTTTTCGGGGCTAGTTGGAATATTTTTCTTCATTAGTTGCATCAGTAACACTAGTTATTTGGTTTCCCCATTGCTTATTTTTCTTCTTCTTCTTCATCCTCTTCTTCTTCTTCTTAGCCTCCTAGTTACCAGAATCCAGAATTTCACCAAGCGAAGAGGAAGAACGAGGTGAAGAAATAGGCGAAGAAGGTAAGGGGTCAATTCTAGGATCAACATGAGGTTGATTTTGTTCAGGTGGAGGATACCTCGGTTGAAAAGAAGTTTTGACACTCAGAATCACCGAGGTCGAAAATAACCAAACTTGCAAACCAATGGTCAATCCAGAAAGGGACAATATTTCCATATATAGGGCACCAATATTTCCAAAAAAGGGAAAATAACTAGGATTCCGATTAGAGGAGTTTCCTTGACTGGTAGACTCAGGAAATGCTGCCATAAGTATCAACCTAAAATCTACTAAGGAGTATTTCCACAGGAAGGATGTTGTTCTGCGGCCAATTAATTGATTTTATAACTTTAGCAAAAATAAATAAAAAAGGGTAATATAGTAAAGAGGGTTTACCAAATATCCGTGAACCACAATGTACACCCCAGCCGAAACCATGGACTTAACATACGACGGCCAATCTTCCCGAATGCTATGTTCAGTATATCACATTTACAAGGTGGCCGACTCAGTTACTTGTGGCTAAAGGATAACAACCTAATGGGGTCTCCCAATATATACGCGAAGGTACGGGGAGCACAAGTCTGTGTTAGCACTGTCTAATGTAGAACCGTTTGATGAGATCGTCCCTATATACTTATCACACTGAAGTGCCTCCTATATACCTGAAAGTACTAGAGAACCTTCTATATACTTCCATACTAGGACGAGATTTCACCCCCCGGGATACACTACAGTTAGTTAATGACATTTGTGATGTTTAAAGACATTGGAACACGTCTCTAGCCTAGACCTCTAGATATTTGCATTAAGTTCCAAATGCTCCTTAGGTTAATTGAGGTAAATTTTAAGTTTATTTTCAATTAAGTTTCAATTTTAAGGCTCAAAACAATGTCACTTGAACATCTATGATGCAACTATATGAGAAAAGGAAAACTTTTTATTCGATGAAGGCTAAACTAACGAAGGAAGAGAAACAACCCAATAATGCATCAACACAATTCTTTACAATGCTAAATGTAAAAACGAAATCTAATATTTCATTTCACTAACAAATGTAATGTCAACATGTAATCCTAGAAAAATGAAAACCACTTTCCTTTCACTAAGATACAATAATGATTTTCTTTCACTTTATTCAATCAATGCAAACTAGTGCAATGAGCAAAGAAAAATGCAATCAACTTAATGAAAATGAAAATCTCTCTCACTTTATGATTTCGAATCTAAGAAAAATCTCAATAATACTAAAATGACAAGATCTTTCACTTTTTCTTTTTGAAACATAAGAATGAAGACAAGTACTTTCTTCTAGTTCAACCAAAGTAAACAATTTGTAATCTATGCTTGACAATGGAATTAAAGAAATCTTCAAAGCATCAACATGACTCGACACTAATGAAAAAAACTTCACACCAATGAAACAAAAACAACTTGTAAAAGATGTCATGATTGTAGGAAGACTCTTGAACGGGAGCAATCAATCTCATAAAAGCAGACCAAACAATGAGTGGAGGGTGACCTAGAAGCCCTAGAAACCTTAGAAAGCAATGAAGCTTCAAACACGCATTAACAAAGTAAAGAGACAATTGCAGTCATACAAGCATAACAACCAAGACAAATACATTGTAGACACATTGGAAAATCATTGATAGAGGGAAAAAATATTGAGAACAAGAAGAAAAGCCCTAATTTTTCTTATCCTCTGGGATCATCACATGTTACAAGAAAAAGGGCAATTCAAGGGTAATCAATGCGATTGTAATTAAAATATCAGCAATGAAATCACGACTGTTAAGAATAAACCCGCGATGGGTGAGAAAAATGAGGGAAAAAAAAACTTCAAGACTAGAACAAACTGAGTGTCCCCAAGCAATAACCAGTAGTGCAAATAGCTACAGAGAAGAAAACAAGTCAAAAAACTAACGGTTGGTCAAACTCATCATAGAATCAGGGTGAAGGATTGGATAGAAAGGGTTACAACATCCCCAACGAAGTCACCATTTTGTTGTCTAAAAAATCCTCTCTGCAGACAAAGATGATCCCTCTAGCCAAATGAGTGGGATTAGAAACCTATGTGACAATCTACTAGACAATTTCCTAAGTTACAATTGAAATAGAAGAAGAGGAAGATGACCTACCTCATTCTAATGCTATAATATCCTCCTTTGTTGAAGACCTCGAATCACTTGCATCACATACTCGGTCCTACTGCTCACAACATTTAAATGCCTTCACAAGAGATCAAGACACAACAAAGCATGCAAGTACAAAGAGCATAATCGAAAGTAACCTATTTAACAAATTAAGGAGCATTAAGATAAATGATGTAATGACATACACATTTATGGAAAATGAACCATCAGTTATATATATTAATAGAATAAAGGAGGAAGCATACAACTAAGCCTTGATGTCAATAAGATATCCCTGAGTGAATGTCCAAGTCCAAACTCAAGCTCTCCAAGCATTCCTTCTCCAAGCCAAATGAGTAGCATGTAGGCACAATCTTAGCATAAGGGTGCAAATAGCCAAAGATCAACCATTTGGGAATGGGAGAAGATGAGTATATATTGAGGGAAAGGAAGTTAGGATCTCTCTAAATATAGGAGAAGGCCCTCATCTCAAGGAAGTATCTCATAGGGATAAGACCAAAAAGCCAAGTTGAGAGAGCTCGACCTCATCCAAACTGAATAACCTCCAGATCATCATTCTAGAAGCCTCTAGATCATGAAGCTTCTTGTCCTCTTTGGGAAAATTTCCTTTTAGGGTTCATCATTGGTATATAAGACAAAAGCGCGATGGCATCGCAGGCTAGTATAGTGCAACTAGTGACCATCACGGTTTTAAGTATCAGGGGAGAAATGATGCTCAAATTAGGGTTTAGAGCCATTTCCTTCAAGGGAAGCTCAAGGCATTTTTCCATCATTGTTTTAGGGAGGATCTAAGTTGCATATCTGGATGAGTACACTGCATGATGGTCATGTTTCGAGCACTTCAGGGTATGTCATGGGAAGTGCAGGAGGTGTGAAAAAATAATGTGTAATAGTTCTCCATCAATCTCATGAATATTGCGGGGGTATTCGTCAACCTGAAAGGCATGACCAACCATTTGAAAAGGCCCTCCTTAGATTTGAAGGAAATATTCCAAACATCGAAGGGTTCGATAGGCACCTGGTGATAACCAAAATTCACGTCAATCTTGCTGAAATATTTGGCCCCCTTGAGTTTGTCCAGAAGGTCATTAATTTGTGGGATTGGGTACCTATTCCAGACAATGATCTTGTTCAGTGCCCGATAGTCAATACAAAGTCCAGGTCTCATCTTTCTTCTATACCAATACAATCAGGCTCCCACAGGGTGATGAGCTTGGCTTGATGTGCCATTTTTGCAACAATTCCTAAATTTTCCTCTTGATCTCGTCGTTCTCCATAACAAAGTGTCAATAGATCGGTCTATTGGGTAGTGATGCGTCGGGGGTCAGATCGATAAAGTGCTTGAAATGAGAGTGCATAGGTACCCCTGTAGGTGAGGCGAAAATGTCCCTATACTCCTCCACGATCTTGTCCATCTGCTGTTGCTATGCAGAGGAGCCCTATCTAGAAGCTGTGACCACAAATTTCTTCTTTCCCTAAGGGATAATCACAAGGAAAAAAATTCCTGGTCTGAGAAATGATCTTACTGCATTTCTTTGCAGTGATCAAAGAGATGTCAGTAGGCGGGGTTACCTCGGGTATCATGTACAACCTATTTCCCAAAGTAATAATCACAGAGTGAGGTCTAGAATCATATACATCATGCTACTTCCACAAGTGTGGTTGTACTAATAATACATCACAAACTTAAAGAGGAGCAACATCACACAGTACCTTATCCGTGAAGCACTTGATGCTATAGGAAAGGAGGCACTGCTGGATGACGCGGAGATCTCGTCCTTGGTGAAGCCACTCGATGGTGTATAGTTGAAGATGTGCTATTGTCAGTAGACCCAACCGCTTCACGACCTCTGCTGAAATGAGGTTCTTTTGGATCGCCTGTCGAAAATGAACTGCAACGGAGAACCTTTCACCCACATCTGTGAATGGAAGAGGCATTCACACCTCCTCTGGATCTTCAGGCTCATTCTTCTAGATTTTGGTGGTGGCCACAGTGGCACTGAGCTCTGCGTCAATGATATGCTTCCCTTTGTCATTCCCCTTGACGGATTCTGACTCAGAGTCGTAACATGCGTCTAATTCAGAAGCCTTCATCTCGACCATCAATGACTACTTGGCCCCCTTGAGCTGGTCCAAAAGGTCATCAATCCATGGGATTGGTTACCTATTCCAGACAATGATCATGTTCAATGCCCGATAGTCAATATAGAGTCTCTAGGTCCCTTCCTTCTTCTGTACCAATATAATCAGGCTCCCATGAGGTGATGAGCTTGGCTTGATGTGCCCTTTCTGCAACAACTCTTGAATCTTCCTCTTGATCTCATCATTCTCCAGAACCAAGCATCGATAGATCAGTCCATTGGGAAGCAGTGTGCCTGGAGCCAGATCAATGGAGTGCTTGACCTAAGAGTGCATAGGTACCCTTTTAGGTGAGGCTAAAATGTCCTTATACTCGTCCATGACCTTGTCTATCTACTGCTGCTGTATGGAGGAGCCCTTTTTGGAAGCCATGGCCACAACCTTCTTCTTTCCTTAAGGGATAATCACAAGGAAAACAAATTTCCTGGTATGGGAAATTATCTTACTGCATTTCTTTGCCATGATCAAAGATATGTCAGTAAGTGGGGCTACCTCCTGTATCCTATCCAACTTATTTCCCAAAGTAATAATCAGAGAGCGAGCTCTAGACTCATATACAACATGTCGCTTCCACTAGTATGGTTGTCCTAATAATACATCACAAAATTCAAGAGGAGCAACATCATAGTACGTCATCCGTGAAGGTATTGATGCTATGGGGAAGGAGACACTACTGGCTGACGCGATATGTCATCCTTGGTGAAGCCATCTGATGATGCACGACTACAGATATGATGTCGTCAGTAGGACCAGCCGCTTCACAACCTCTATTGAAATGAGGTTCTTTTGGCTCCCGCGGTCAATATTGAACTACTACAGAGAACCTTTAACCCACATTTGTGAGTGGAAGAGGTGTTCCCACTCCTCTGTATCTTCAAGCTCATTCTTCTTGATTTTGGTGGTGGCCATGGTGGCACTAGGCTTTGTGTCAATGATTTGCTTCCCTTTGTCATTCCACTTGTCAGATTTTGACTCAAAGTCAGAACACGCGTCTGATTTAGAAGCCTTCAGCTCGGCCACCAGTGACTTATTGGCCCGACACTCACTTTTGTTTTGAGTGGAGTTCTTATTGAAATCACACCAATTTCCTATGTCCTTCTTTTTCTTAATGGTGTTGTTCCTTTCTCGTGGCTTCAAAAGATTGTCCTAGGCTGCCCCCCTAGCTCTGGTCATTACTCTGCAGTTTGGGGGTGCCTTTTCCTTGCTTTGGATTCACAGATCCAAAGTGTCACTTCTTCTGTTTAAACTTCTAATCAATATTGACAGTGTATCAATATGTCGTGCCGAGCGAGGAGATGTCTAGGAACTCCATCTCATCATGGATATACTTGTGTGGACAACCACGATACTTGAGTACCAAATGTTGCTCATAATACTTGATACCCAACTTAGTGTAGAGGGTATGGAAAATATTTCTGAACTTTGACACATCTTGGTCCCTTCCCTGTCGTAGCGTGGTCCACTTTATGTATTTATCTTCATAGCTCCTAACAGGGTAATATTGTTCCTTGATGGCATCTCAGAAAGAATCCCAAGTGAGTGCGGTTGAAAACAATGAGGATTGCCTCTCATCCTTTTGTTCACAATAGGTTTCCCACCAGTCCTTGACGTGTGGGGCGGCTTTGAGAAGTGAAAAAATAATATTTTCCTGATTGGAAAATTCATGAACTGAAAATATCCTTCCAATAGATTCAAACATTTATCTACAACGTCTGCATCTATTCGACCCTCAAATATGGGAATATCGAAGTTAACTTGTACCTTAGAAGGAGTGGTGCCTCCAAAGTGGCTGCTGGATGAAGATGCATCACATGTGGGTAGCCATCAAAGGATCTGAGAAAAAATATCCATTATCAGGTTCCAACATTGCTTGAGGGCTTCCTTGAGAAATATTTTGAAAGGATCTCCTGGCCTCTCGTCTTCCATTTCTTCCACCATGGGAGATCGTTGGGGTTTGCGAGGCTGGTCTTGCAAAAGTTCAACCAGATCGAGCCCTAACTCCTTATACCTTGACCTTGTTGGTCACATGCAAAGAAAAATAGATAAAGAGTAGACAACTCTGATACCAATAATCTGAACTTAAATATCATAATACTGAAATATGCTTACAAATAGAGTGGAAATAAACTAGCTCGGGTGATGGTAGCTTATATCTAAGAAGAGATGTGGCAACTACATGCATCTGAACTATGTTACAATTAGCCTCCAAGGCCTATTTAGTTTTGAAAAACAATGGAAAATCGTAAACATCCAGAAACCTAACCCTTTGAGATGAAGCGCCAAAACTGTGGGCCTCGTTTGGGTAAATTGGTAGATCAATTTCCCAGGGGTTGTAACTTTGGCATACGATCTCCATTAGGTTATCATAATACCTCTTTTAAAAGAATTCGAAGAGTGGGCCAAAATAAACAATAAATATTTTATTGGGAATTTCCTAGTCTCGTCATTTTACCTAAAAATGTCATTTAGGGCCTCAAAACGACTCTGAAAATTCAGGACTCGAAAAACTACAAAAAGTAGTAAAATGTGCTACAGTTAATGAAACTGAAAAACTGAAAGAGACAGTGTTGGGGATCCAAGTGGAATAGGAGGGTGGCCACCAATATCCCCCTGGATCATTCCCCCCCCACTTTGAAGCAATGGTCCTCATTGCATTGAGTGCCTCCATGAGATGTGGAAACTTTTGTTGTACTTGGTCCCTGGTGAGCCACTTGCCTTGGTGCATGAGTTGGCTAGTTTTGATAACGCGATACAGTTGAATCTTATATTAGTGGGTGTTCTTGATTTGTGTGTCCATGATTCGATCACTTGTGGCCTGTTCCATGCATTCTGGTTTTAGCTCTGTTGGTGTGAGTTGTTCTACAAAGTCGGATGTGTCCAACAATGGTGGAAAGTATGGTTGAAAGCAGTTTGCATTGAACACTTGGTACAGACCAAGGAATGGTGGAATGCCGAACTTGAAGGCATTGTCCCCTACAACCTTGGTGATGGTATATGGCTCATATCGAAGCAGGTGAAGCTTGCGATTGGGTCCAGCGAAGTGCTCCTTTTGTAAATGTAGCCAAACTTTGTTGCCCATCTGAACTTGTTCAACACCCAATGTTGATCATGGTGCTTCTTGTACTTAGCATTTTCTCTATCCAATGTATCATGGATCTACTGGCAAATGTGTTGAATGAGCTCAATGAAGTTGTTAGCCTTGTCAGCTTCGGTCTAGACATGAGCCGAATCTGCTTGAGTAGTTGTAAATGTTATGGCCACATCAATGGGACATAATCGCTAAAATCCCAGCCTTGCCTGAAAGAGGCTGCGACCCATTGAGTTGTGGAGAGCTCTGTTGTAGCTGTGCTGGACATAGGGGAGGCTTTCATCCCATATGCATGGATGCTTCAAGTTGTACATGTGCAAAATGTGTATGATCCACCTGTTGACGAATTCTATTTGGCCATCAGTTTGGGGATGGAAAGCCACAGACTTAGTGAGTTTGGTATCCAACATCGACCAAATACTTGACAAAAATTCACTTAGGAATGAATTGTCCCGATCAAAGAAAATGGATTGTGGGATCCCAAAGTGTATGCACACTTTCTCAAAGAAGAGCTTAGCAGTGGCCTCTGCTGTGATATTCTTCTTGCAGGTTGCCATAATGGCCATCTTATAGAATCTATCGATGACCATGAAAACACAGTCATTGCCATGCTTAGTAAAATGAAGGCTCGACATGTAATCCATGGAGATGGATTCCTAAGTTTGACTAGGAGTAGGAAGAGGAGTATATAGGGCTTGATTCTTGATGGTTGGTTTGGCAATGGCACAAGCAGTGCAAGATTTAATATACCTCCCAACATCCTAACGAAGGTTCGACCAATAAAAATACTTCTGCAGTACTACCACTATTTTCTCTACTTGGAAATGTCCAGTGACCCGACTGTAGTGCGCCTCCCAAATCATCTTGGCACTTTTGCTTGGAGCAACAACAATGTGTCCTAGGTGGCATAACATTACATCATGTAGGTGAAAATTTGGAATTTCTTACCTTCCGGGAGTGTCTAGTATGTGTTTCCGAATTCTGGATCGCTCTCGTAAAGTTGTGCCCTCCTCGAAGTCTCGTGCCCACTGGAGTCAAGCACAATAATCAATGCCATGACTGGTGGTCGACTGAGCCAATATGAAACGTTATTGGTGCTTCCATTCTTGTACTTAATTTTCAAATGGAATTTTTGCAGGTATGTGGACCATTTCTGATGGCGATTGTTCTGCAACTTCCCTTGTGTCTGTATGAATTGTAGGGGTCGGTGGTTTGTGTGCATGGTCGTTTCCTTCCCTAGAATTTAATGCTTCCATTGATGACATGCCTGCACAATTAAATACATTTATTTTTCATAAGTGGGATACTTTCGGACTATGTCTAAAAGTGTCTCACTGTGGCAAGCCACTGGATGCCCATGCTGAGTAAGAACTACACCAATAACACTGGTTGCTTCAGGTCTAGTAATGTGAGCACTGGTGTAGGGTAGAGGCGATGATTCAACTCAGCAAATTTCTTCTATTGGGTTTCATACCATTTTTATTTATTTATTTATTTTTTACTTTATTTTATTTTATTTTATTT